>PVJC01005534.1:0-58713 GCA_004026665.1 Murina feae | reverse complement strand
TGAGAGGTGTGGAGATAGGATCAATTTTCTTCTCAGAGATTAAGGGAATAGAGAATTGCTGGGTGATGAGAAGAACCCCTGAGAAATTATTTTTTGGCTCAGGCAACAAGACAAACCTTAGACATCATCCACACCCATTCCTCTCCTTTATTCCTCAAATCCCAGCTCCACTTTTCCACAAATCCAGGCAATCCCAAAAAGGGCTGTCAATTTCCCCCTATGAAATAATATTAATGGATTTACCCCCTTCTTTCTACTCTTGACTCTGCTCAAGTCTTAAGTTTTTTTTAAATATATTTTATTGATTTTTTACAGAGAGAAAGGGAGAGGGATAGAGAGTTAGAAACATTGATGAGAGAGAAACATCAATTCAGCTGCCTCCTGCACACTCCTTACTGGAGATGTGTCCACAACCAAGCCCTTGACCAGAATCAAACCAGGAACCCTTCAGTCCACAGGCCAATGCTCTATCCACTGAGTCAAACCAGTTAGGGCTCAAGCCTTAAGTTTTACTACTACTGTAGCCCTGATGCAGCTGAGTTGGTTGGAGAATCATCCCGATACACCAAGGTTTCAATCGGCAGTCAGGGCACATAGATGAATCAATCAGTGAAAGCATGAATAAGTGGAACAGCAAAATAAATGGAACGGCTGGCATGGCTCAGTGGCTGAGTATCAACCTTTGAAAACCAGGAAGTCGTGGTTCAATTCCAGGTCAGGGCACACGCCTGGGTTGTAGGGTCAATCCCTGGTTTGGGGCGGGCAGGAGGCAGCCAATCTCTCTCATTAATGATGCTTCTGTCTCTCTCTCCCTTTTCCTTCCTTTCTGAAATCAATTAAAAAAATTTTTTAATTAAAAATAAAAAAATGGCCCTGACCGGTTTGGCTCAGTGAATAGAGCATTGGCCTGCGAACTCAAGAGTCCCAGGTTCGATTCCGGTCAAGGGCATGTACCTTGGTTGCGGGCACATCCCCGGTGAGGGGCGTGCAGGAGGTAGCTGATCGGTGTTTCTCTCTCATCGATGTTTCTGACTCCCTATCCCTCTCCCCTCCTCTCTGTAAAAAATCAATAAAATATATTTAAAAAATAAAAATAAAAATAAATGGAATAGCAGATCGATGTCTTTCTCTCCCTCTTCCGCTCTCTCTAAAAAATCAGTCAATAAAAATTTTTAAATGTAATTACCATCACAACAGACTCCTACATCCTATTCTTGCCTCTACTCTCCTCAGCCCAAGTTTTTCAAACACAGAGATTTCATATCATTTCTCAACTAAAACCCCTAGATGGAGTTCCCAGTTCCTATCACATCAATATAAAATGCCAGAGTCTGGATTTCTATGTCCTATCACCCAACTACCCGTAACCTACCCAACTAATATCCAACAAATACCTTCTAAAAATACTATGTTCATTTAATTCTCCACATCCGAAGTACCCTTCTAAACCAAATCCAACCAAGCCCATAAGTCAAGTTCCATTTCTTCCTTAAAGCCTTGACTACTCTAGATTTCATCTCTACACACATCTTCTTTAACCACTTAAACATCAATAGCACAGAACTTAATACAGGAAGTGGTTTGTAAATATTATCTGTATCCCCAAGATTGGTACAAGGTAAATATTATTAAAACACCAAAATACCTGTTTTTAAATGGCAATAAAATAGTCTCTTTTCAAAAATCCATCCCATTGAAAATATATAGTGTCTATCTCCATCTAATGAAGCACTAAATAGTATAACAGTGCAAATCAATTACAAAGGGTAAAACCACAAACAAATCTAGCAAAAACATGCCATCTTTCTTCAAATCAATGTAAATAAAAAAGATCCTTGGCCAGCCTGTTCAGTTGGTTAGTGTGTCCTCCTAATATGCCAAGGTTGTGGGTTCAAACTCCAGTCTGGGCACATACAGGGAATCAACCAATGAATGCGTAATAAATAAAACAACAAATTGATATTTTTCTCTTTCTGTTTGTCCCTCTCCCTCCCCTTGCTCTCTCTCTTCCTCTCTCTAAAACAATTTAAAAATAATAATAATAGTAAAAAAGGAGAGAGAAACGTATGTGTGAGGAAAAAAACATCCATTGGTTGCCTCCAGACATCACCGGGGATTGAACCTTCAACCTGGGTATGTACCCTGACTGGAAATCACCCTCTGGAGCAGAGGTCGCCAACCTTCTGGACCTCGCGGACCACCGGTTGGCAATCGCTGCTCTGGAATATGGGATGACTCTCCAACCAACTGCACCACACCAGACAGGGCAGTAATTCTTGAAGCTGGGTAGAGTACACAGGCATTTCTACTATTCTCTCGTTTGGTATATGCTTGAAATTTTCCATAGTAAACATCTGTAAAAAGAAAACCTCACTAAAACTGGTTAAGTCCTTAAATATTTTTCTAAGAATTTATTTTCCTACCCTTACCGGTTTGGCTCACTCAGTGAAGAGAGCCTGTGGACTGAAGGGTCCTGGAATCGATTCCGGTCAAGGGCATACCCGGGTTGCGGGCTTGATCCTCAGTAGGGTACGTGCAGTAGGCAGCTGATCTATGATTCTCATAATTGATGCTTCTCTCTCTCCCTCCCCCTCCCTCTCTGAAATCAATAAAAATATATATTTTTAAAAATAACTTATTTTCCTTACAATCACGATGAGAAAATGAAGAAAATTAAAGTACATAAGTCATCTCTTTATTGTACAATTTCACTGGACAAAATTTTTAAATATCTATTTGATTCTTCCCTTATAACAAACTACAGGCCTGGTGCACGAAATTAGTGCACTATGGAAGGTCTCTAAACCTGGCCTGCGCCCTCTCGCAGTCTAGGAGCCCTGGGGGATGTAGGACTGACGGCTTAGGCCCAGGGAACTGGCCTAAGACAGCAGTCAGACATCCTTAGCGCTGCTCCGAAGGTAGGAGAGGCTCCCGCCACCAGAACAGCGCTCTGTACTGACCACCAGGGGCACCTCCTATATTGAGCATCTGCCCCCTGGTGGTCAGTGCGCATTATAGTGACCAGTCATTCCACCATTCAGTCGATTTGCATATTATCCTTTTATTATATAGGAAGGATTATATAGGATAGTTGCCATAACTAAAATTTTGATAAAGGTTTAAAAAATTTATTTTTATAATTCTTAATTTTACTTTTCAATATGAAATCCTAAATAATTCTTTTTCTCCCTGTTTACTTATGAGAAGTTAGTCCCTATTTTAAATGGATTCATTTTTAGTGGTCCTCTTCTTTAGATAGAGGATCACCAGTATATGTACATCAGACCATCCTGGAACTAGCTACATTCTAAGAACTTTGAGGATCACCAAATTCATGAGTATCACCATAGTATAAATTCTCCATTAAATATCTAAGTGATTAAGAATAGAAAACAAACAACTTGGCACATCAACCTAGTGAGAAAACTAGAAGTTACTTCAGGCGCAGACAGGTGTCAGAGACCTTCAGAAAAGTCACTAAGAGAGAAAAAGAAAAGAAAGAAAGCCAAAAGAACTCAGATAATTCTATCTTTCAAGGGTTTCAGCACTGTCTCCAATAATCTCAAGTCCCTTGTACGTTGTCCATGACATCTCTTTTTTACTAAAAGGCTATGAAGACCCAATGAGACAATAGAGACCAAAGTACTTAATAAACTAAGGTACTGCCTATTTAAAGTTGGAGTTCTGGGGACCAACTTTCCTTCAAGATGTTATCCAAGCCCTAGCTGGGTAAGCTCAGTTCGTTAGAGGATTGTCCCCATATGCCAAGGTTGCAGGCTCAATCCCTAGTAATGGCACATACAAGAATCAACAAAGAATGCATAAATAAGTAGAACAACAAATTGATGTTTCTCCCTCCCTCCCTCCCTCTCTCTCTCTAAAATCAATAATCAAAAAAATTTTAAGGATTTAATCCAGTACCTACAATGTACAGAGTACATATAGACAGTACATGTACAGAGTTTATATAGACAGTATATGTACACTGGCAGGAATTAGAAGATATCAACCCAATTAAACATAAAAGCACCAGGTCAGGATTATTAACTAAAATGGCAATTATTTCACATCACTAAATGCAAAGAAAATAACTGAAGAGCAAACACATAAAGATAAGCTAAAGAGGTTGCTCATTTATGAGAGGAGGCAGTCTGCTTACAGCTAGCTATACAAAACAACAGATAATAAGATCTCGAATAAGGTGTCTTTATCTGATTCCAGACATGGGGTTTACAATCCTGATAACTTCTCTTACTTTTGTCAAGAGAATCTCATTCTATCACAATACTACAGACAGAATAAAAGACAAACATTTGCTAAGGATTTTCTAAAATTTCCAGCCCTGAGCACAGGACCTAATACAGAGTAAGTGTGTGATACTGACTCCAATATTTTCAATTGTACTCCACTGGTATCTCTTTGATGAGAACCAACAATGAGATTTTTACTTCTATTTGTATGCTTCTAGAGAAACTTTTATCTCCACCATTAGTTCTACGTTTTTATATAAATACAAAAGCCAAATTACAAAAAGTAGTAATAACAATACAAAAAAAAAAAACTGTATTACTTGTAATCACACTGTAAAACTACTTTTGCCCCACCCTGTATGTATTTGTGTATGTATGTATAAATGTATGTATGTGTATGTATACATATATATATGTAAATAATATATATGTCTATGTGAACCCAAGAAAAAGGATTTATCTGAGCTGCCAACAGGTTGCCAACATAGCTTATCGACTCTAAAAATTATCTAGAACAATACAGACTCAAGATAACTACCAAAACAAAATTATTAAATCTATAAGTACCAAGCTAAGAAAACAAGAAATACCAAAGCATATTTAAGATACACATGAATCAATAGAAACAAAAGTGACACACCCACATCTCCTTTACTAACTTTAAAGAACAGCAGAGCTACATGGTATAGTGAATTACTTAATACACTCAAAACTATCATCACATACCATAAAATTCCAGTTAAATCTTGACATAGTATTTCAGAGACATTTGTTAGGGGGAAAATTGGACTGATGTCCAAGAAGTTCAACTCATCTTAGTTACTTTCAATTTGTGCACAAAATGCACTTCAACACGCAGCAATTAATTACCTAAGAAAATAAGCCATGCCCTACCTGAAAACAGGATACCAGGTAATTAATTGGTTCTCCTATAACTCGTAATACCAGCAAGCCAAAACAACACACACAACAAAAAGTTAAACAAATGTATACCTCCACCTTAAAAAATTAGATCTGAACTAAATCAAATGCCTTTAAACGTTTAACTTAGTCCTCAAAGGAGAGTTAATTGGGAAAATCTAGAAAGGATCAAACTCATACAATAGATAAATTTAAAAATCAAAGTAATATTTCCCAAAAAAGTTTATCATTAACAGGCTTTAAGCTATGAAATATGCAACCAAAAACCAATTAGTTATGTTTCCATTTAAGTTGCCTGTATATATACATTAATGTATATATTTAAGTTGTACCAAAAACTGCTTACAAATGGTAATTCCTGGGAAGTAGATGATGATGAAGTTCCAGGTAATTCTAGCATGTTTCCTAATGTACTGGTACTGGAGTCTGGATCATCCTGAAAAGATAAATTTACTGAGTTTAATTGCTCTTCTATGGTAACGTTTGTATCTCCTAGTGAAAAGGGGGCTGGGAGAAGGGCTGCTTTTTCATTGCTGCCGTCCACTTCATTCCTTTGCTTATTTTTCTGTGTTTCAGTTTGAGGAGCTAATGGCAAGAATGGCGATTTGACTGCACCATGTCTACTCTCTGGTGTGCTGTCTTGTTCATTTCCCATGGCCACGTCTACACCATTCTCTGATTTAGGCTCATAATTGCAGGTGGCATTGGTCTGAGTTTCCTCAAAGATCTCCTCTATACTCTCATCCTCTGTGACTGGCTGTTCTGGGTCCATTTCAGAATCTACATCTGCATCGTCCACACAAGTAAAATTCTCAAAGTGCAGAAAGCCATTCTTGATAGTCTTTGTTACTTTTACCTGGAGTTCAGGGGAGTTATTACAAGAGGGTTCCTGTTTCATAGCAAGTGCTGTTGGACCACCAGGACTCAAGGAAGTGCAAACAATTGGCGACTGAGCTCTTGAATCACTTTTTTCAGGGTCTTGAAAGGATTCTGATCCATCAGCAGACCCATTTAAATACTCTACATTGATCATGGAGGCCAAATCCTGTAGTTTCCGCAGTGGAATGTAACAAGATGGAGAATCTTGTCCATAAGCATTTTGGGATGTTCCACTGGCAGTCGATAACTGCATAGTACACTCATTAAGTGGCTCAGAAAAAGTGGATTGACCATTACCGAAAGGGCTGTCCTTGTCTTCAGGGGCATCTAAATTGACTGGATTGGAAAATGGCAGCAGACAATTTCTTCTGGGTAGTTCAGAGGTCTGATCCATCCTGTGCCAGCATCAACCTGGAATCCAAAAACACAGCAATCAATCTGAGTTAACAAGTCATAGGATGTATCTTCAAAATGGCAGCCACTTCTCAAGGCCTAGAGGCCTCGATGTCTTTCTGCCGCACTTCCAAGGGCAGAAAAGTTCCCCAGCTGATGATAGAAAAAATGGCCTCAGTGAGCCTCCACATACTCCATCTTCCCGGAGCTGGGCAGATCTTGCCACATGGAAACAGCCCGTCCTTTTTTCCTGCACTGCAGACCGGTGGACAGTAGGGCTGAACTAAAATCCAAATCCATTTGGCAGTAGAAATTCCCAAAATCTCAAAATAGGAATCCTCTTCTCCCCCCCTCGCTGAGGACCTAGCAGCCGGATCTCCGGAAGGGAGGGGGATATGAGGTTCGAGAAGGGGGTCCCAGATGCTGCACAAAAAGGTCTCCCCCCCTCCCTTCCTGGCTCCCTCTGCTCAGCGGTCACAATAGCGCTGCACCCTGCGCCCAGCCGGCGCCAGAGCCTTTCTGCTCCGGCTGTACACAGGCCGCAGGCCAGTCGGCCCAAGCGGGTGGGTGCACCCCGAAGCCCGCCGTCCTGACTGCAGGCCAGCTCGGTCCACGGCCGCAGGTCCCAGAGACTGGGACGCCGCAGGGGGAGAAACGGAGGCAGCCGGTGAAGCCAAGTCAGGGCAGCAGCAGCTGCTGCTATAGCTTGACAAACATGGCTGCTGCCGACGCCGCCGCCGCCGGCCCAGGCCGCGCTCCTTCCCGCAGCCGCTGGAGCACCTCCTGGCCGAGCCGATCGCACTCATCAATATTCTGCAGCAAGCAAAGTTTACTGCGAGAGGGCAGTGGGCCCGGTGCCCCCCGGCCGTCTACCCGAGGGGAGGCGGAGGCCGAGGCGCGCGCGCGAGGCCGGCGGAGCACGGGCCGTGCCGGGAGGAAGTTCGCGGCAGCCCGGCCGGGTAGGCCTGAGCCCGGCTGGTAGTGAACAAGGAGGAAGGGGGCCCGCGGCTGCAAAGCCACCGGCCACCGACCCCGCGCCGCGCCCGGTCCTCCCCCGCGCCCCTCACCTCACCACCACCACCATCTTCCCCGCCCGGCCGCCGCCTCCCTCCGCACGCCCGCCCGCCGCCCACCCCCAGTGCTCTAGTTACCGTGCCCCGTGCCCCCTCCCGGGCCGGCTGGGGGGAGGGGGTGACCCTCATTACACCGGGGCGCGAGCGGAGCGGTGGGGAGAGAGAGGAGCCGCTCGCCGCACCCCCCTCCCCCCGCGTCTCTCTTCAGGGGAGAAGGCAGCGAGCGCGACCTGCCCCGGCCTAGTCCTCCGCCACCTCCTCCTCCTCCTCCTCCTCACACCCCCGCCGCGCGCGCCCCCGCGGCGGCGCGTGCGACCCAGCGCCTCGCGCCCGCCCGCGTGCGGCCGGGGCCCCGAGTGCGCGCGCCCCCAGCCCCCACCGCGCGCGCGCCCCCTAGCCTCACTCTTCGGGGTTCAGGGCGGGTGAAGTCGGGCTGGCGAGCGCGCCGTCCAATCAGCGGAGCCGTCGCTGCAGCCCCCTCCCCTCCCCCGGAGCGACCGCTCGCAGCCTGGGCCTACGGGCCGGCCCGCTGCCCGGGCGGGGCCTGGGGCGGGCTCCCTCCGAGCCTCGCGCGCCTCCCTGGAGAGTCGGGCCTGCGGGCGTCGTGGGTGGTACTCGCGGCCCCGCACCTACCTCAGGGCGCCGAGCTGGCCCCGGCTGCACCGGCTCCCGCACCCTAGCCGTCCCCAGCCCCGACCCTGGCGGCAACTGGCCCGGCTGAGGCCCGTCTGACCGTCCCGCCAGCCCTGCTCGGGCCCGCGTCAGTCCCGGCCTCCATCTTAGGTTATCGCCCGGGCTCCCCATCCACTGGGCACCTGCCCTCAAGCCCGCTCGGCTCGGCCCGAGGCCAAGGCAACCCCCCCTCCTACCGCGGGGCTCACCTGGGGGCTCGGGCTGGGGTCTTCGAGGCCTCGGGCCCCGAACAGGCGCGGCCGCAAGTGATCCCCGTGCCCGGCCGCACCCCAAACCCACACCACCACCACCACAGCCCAAGCTGAGCAGGAAACAAAATGGAGGCAGCAGCTCGGGTCTGCCTCCCCGAGCCAAGCCTGTGCAGCCCAGGCTCCCTCCTGCCGCAGGCCCGACGCCCGTGAGGCGGGGGGCCGGCTGGTCGCGGGCGCCGCACGCAGCCGCCGCAGAGCCACGCCGACAGGCCGGGGACTCGGCCCTGCGGGCCCCACAGCCCCTCACCCCTCACCCTCCACCCCTCCCCTTCCCCCTCCCCCCATGCCTCTCCCTCCCCCTCGCCCGGCCTTGAGGGGTGAGCGGCTACCAGGAGCCGGGTCGGCTCGGGTTACCCGCCTGGGCACTGCCCGCCCAGCCGTGGCCTCGGCTGGGAGATGCGGCCGGGCGACCCCCGCGCAGAGCCCACCCCTCGCACCGAGCTGGTCAGCAGCCTGACAGCGCGCCCGCACCTCGCCGAGCGGCCCCCGCCCAGTGAGGCCGAGTCCCCCGTTCGGGCACTGCCAGGACGAGGCTCCCTCGCCACCCCCGGGGCCCAGGGGTCCTCGCCGCCTCGGGCGGGGCGAGGGGAGCGCTGGGGGAGGGGTCCGCTAAGCCCTGCACCGCCTCCCGCGCCGGGCCTGGGCCTGGGCCTGGCACCGGGACTCGGGCCGCGGGCGCGGGCAGCACCGGTCCGTGCGTGCGCGCGGGACAGGGGGCCCGGCCGGGGGCCCGAGGGGACCGCGCCTCGCACCGCGGACGCTGCAGTTCTCGGCACCCAGGCAGATGGCCCTCTCGTGCCACCGGAGTCGCGCGCAGGCCGCCTGCCCCCTCAGCCCGGCTCCCCGAGGAGCGCGCGCCTTGCCCCTGCGGGCCGGGCGCCGCGGGCCCCGCCGGGAGGGTGGGCCGCCGGGCCGGCCCGGAGGAGCCTGCTGGCCTGACCCCGGACTGCGGCGCTCTCTCTCTGGCGCCCGGGGCCTCGAGGCCTGCACCCAGCGCTCGCGGCCCCACAGCACCGGCCTAGCGCGGCCGCGGTGCGCGCATCCGCGAAGGCACAAGGGCAGGTCGGGGAACCCAAGCCGAGGTTGACCTCGCCAGTCCAGCTCCCCAGGGCCTTACCCCAACCCGGTGCAACCCCCCGGGCTTGCTCCCCAGCAATAAAGCTCACCTAGGGGATCTAGCTGGTTCCTAGAGTGCTAAGAGCATCCCCACTGCTCAGAGAGAACCACAACCAGCCACCACAGAAAGTCCCACCTCCTCCAGAAAGCCTTCGGTGATTAGCGTGAACTCCATCTAGAAAGCTGGGAGCACCGCCCTCGGGAGCCACGTGACTGCCACTGCCCCCAGAGCCTAGTCAATGTACATGATTATTGTGTGTGCAGCCAGCACCCACAGCCCTTACGTCTTAACGGTGAGCCCACCTGGGCAAGGCGACTTTTGGCGTTGTCCTGCGCGGAAGCTTCGGCGCGGAGCCCCCTGAACTCCATCCTTCAGCCGTCCCCATCTTCACCGCACCAGGCTTGGAATTCAAGGGGCCCCGAGCCTCCTTGCCCTGCACGGCCCTCGGTCCAGCGGTGAAGGCACACTACAGGACCTTAGCACACTAAATGCTGGGCCACAGGCCCTTCCAAGACAGCCAGAAGGCTTTCTCAAAGGGAAGGTGCCCCCTGGAACCAGAATGGTGAGGGGGCATTGTTCCCCCCGGGCCTCTCCTTCTGTTGAAGACAATGAGGTACCCTGAAGAAGGTTCCTATGCGCAAAGTCAGGTTGGCAGTGCTCTGTGTGCTAGGACCAGCCAGGCAAAATGAGATTAACTTAGCCTCAGTTACTTAGCCTCATCTTTAAATTATGATTACTGAGAATTCCTGCCCTGCTGACATAGATACCTGTCAAGCCATTTGGCCAGTGTACAGTGACTCCTTTATTTATTTTTTTAATCCTTACCAAGGGTATGCTCCCATGGATTTTAGAGAGAGAGGAAGGGAGAGGGAAAGAAAAGGAGAGAAGCATTGATATGACAGAGAAACATCTACATGCTAGAGAAACATTGATCAGTTGCCTCTCATATGCACCTCTACTGGGGATGGAACCTGCAACCCAAGTATGTGCCCTGATGGAGAATTGAACCTGAGACCTTTCCGTGCAGGGGATGACGTTCCAGCCAACTGAGCCACAGCAGCCAGACCCCTTTTTTCTTAGAACTGCCCCCCTCTGCTTCATTAAATCACTAAATACTTATTGAGCTCCCCCTCACAGCCTTGTGGGGACAAACACGTAATAACAGGGCAGAGAGCTGAACACTGAGAAGGAAACGAGATGCTGAGGGAACTGGGGAGGCCTCAGAGGCAGTCAGGGAAAACCTCCCAGAAATGGCATCCAGAGGGAGTCCTGAACATAAGCATGAAAAGCCAGAAAAGAAGGGGACAACGTAGAGGTTCCAGCGGAAGAGCCCAGAGAAACACCAGGCTTCGGAGAAACTGACCACCGTTCAGTGCGGCCAGAAGCTAGTGCGGGGGGGGGCACTGAGAGGTCAGTAAGAGGCCTCAGACAAGGTTGGGGAAGGCCACGGGAGCCTGCCTGTGCAGAGCCTTGTTGGTCAGATCAAAGAATTTAGGCTTTGTCTGGAGGGCAGTAGGGAGCCGTGAAAAGTTAGGGAGCAAGTTCTGGCTTGCATCTGTGCAGTAGAAAGCTCACTCCAGCAGTGTCCAGAAGAGATGGATCCTGACCGGGGCCTGACCTTGGGATCTCCCAGGATTGGGGCTTCTCCTCCTCTGTGCCAGCTACTCTCTAAGACACCCTCTGATTTAACCCTGAGATGGGCACCATTACTATCCCTATTTCTATTCAGAGAGGAAGTGTCACTTACTCAAAGCCAAACTCCCAACCCAACACCTGGTGGGAGTTCTTCATCCCCACTGTACACGAGCAGCATCTGCTTTCTGACTAAACAGCCAGGTCTTAGGAGAGACAGGGAGGCCTTTGGTAATCAATCCCAAATACTGATGACTTCCACAATCACCCTTTCTGATGGGTCCATGAACTGTTTCCTTCTCCACTCCCTTCCACCACACACACCCAGGGAATTCCCCAGAATTGGATCAGGTTTCAAGTTAAGATTAAGGAACATCTGGCCACATCTGAAGCCATATGGCCTTCCATGCTAACCTGACCTCCATGCTAAGCCTGATTCCCAAGGACTCAACTTCCACTTTCAAGTGTTCTTTTTCTCAAACATTCCCTTTTGAAAGCCTCGTGTTGGTTCACTATCTCTGCCCTTCGTCCCTCCTCAGTTTCCTGGTTGCCCAGTGTAGTCACTGTCCCAGGATACGCTGCACTTTTAGGCTGTGCTCATGCTGGTCCCTGTGACTTTACCTAAAACTATCTTACAAACTTCCACTCATCCTTCAGGGCCCTCCTCCTAGAAATTTTCTCAGACCCTACCCCTGAAGACAGTCATTTTTTTCCCCCTGAACCAGCCTCTGAGATAACTATTGGCTTCCAAAATCTGGGCCCAGCCACTTGGTGAACCCCTTTCAAGACTCAGGGCTTATGCTTCTCTAACCTCCAGTGACCAAGCCCAGAACATAGAGGCTCAGAATAAGTGTTGGGAAAACTTATTTATTTATTTATTTATTTATTTATTTATTTATTTATTTATTTATTTATGAGAGAGAGACATCATTTTGTTGCTCCATCCACTCATGCATTCATTGGTTGCTTTTTATATGTGCCCTGACTGGAAATTGAACCCTCAACCTTGGCATATCGGGATGATGCTCTAACCAACTAAGCTACTCTGCTAGAGCTTAGAGAAACATTTTCTTTTTCTTTCTTTCTCTCTCTCTCCCTCTCTCTCTCTCTCTCTCTCTCTCTCTCTCTCTCTCTCTCTCTCTTTGGTGGAAAAAGCATTTTCTGGTGCCTGATCTATCCTCATCCCTCCTCTCCTACAGATAAAAAAAAAGTTGTGGTTCAAATTATGAACCAAATGGGATGTGCAGAACTTAAACCCTCCCTAAAAGAATTTTCGGTCGTTTGGGAAGCATATAGGCCTCTGTGCCAGGCAGCATTTTCAGAAAGTGTAAGAGAGCCTATAAGATCTTGGAATCAGATAGATGAGGGTTCCAGTCACAGCCATGCCACTTACCAGGCATCCCTGCTCCTCCCTCAGCCACACAAATTGAATGATCACACAGATTAATATGCGAATGTAGGCAGGGCTAGTGCCCTGACCAGAGCAGCCACCCAGTGAACACCTCCTTCAGTATGACACTGGGCTTCTCTACTGAACATGTCAATCTTTGCTCCCTTATCCCAGCCCAGCTTGCTTTTTTTCTGGGTGCCTGGTTTTGTAGATGCACTCTCAGCATCCAGCCAAACACCTCTAAATGTATTGATTCCAAGGGGAGGAGGAGGAAGTGGGAGAATGCTGGGCTCTGGTGAGATGTGTCAGGAAAAACGGGAGGTCTGCGGCCTATGGCCAGGAGAGTACTATATTTTTCACCTGCATATGGATTACCATTTACACTCACCAACTCATTGTCTCCTGTCAGGAGGATATTATCCTATTTTGCAAATGAAAATAGAGGCTTAGGTGGGATATCAAACTGAAATTCATGAACAAAACAGCAGTGTGGGGATTGCCAGAGGGAAGGGGATGGGCGAAGAAAGGGGTCCTAATATAAGGTGACAGGATATTTGACTTTGGGTGGTGGGCACACTTTGGTGCAATATACAGATCTTGTAACATAGAAACCCACACCTGAAACCTATATGTTCATGTTGACCAATGTCACCCCAATCAATTTAATAAATAAATATTTTTAAAAAGAAAAAAATAGATGCTGAGAAAGAAGAAGCTTGTGAAAGGCTCCCTGCTGGTAAGTGGTGGAATGGTATAAAGTTTATACCCAGTAGTTGCTCAATAAATACTAAAAGGAGGTCAGGTAAGATAAAGGCAGAGATGAGACTCTGGAGTAAGGGTTTTAATGAAGTGGATAGCCTTCCAATTTTTTTTTATCAAGTCTCCCTTTTGAGAATACACTTGAAAGTTGACATCTAATTTTATTTTTTCTTTTTAAGTCATATATTACAAATAATAGAATTTTGGGTGTACTGCATGTACACTTTAAATAAATATTAATCAAAACTTACAGGACTGCCTTGGCTGGTTTGGCTCAGTGGATAGAGCATCTGTCTGCAGACTGAAGGATCCTGGGTTTGATTCCAGTTAAGGGCACATGCTCAGAGTTGTGGGCTCGATCCCCAGTAGGGGGCATGCAGGAGGCAGCCAACCAATAATTCTCTCTCATTATTGATGTTTCTATCTCTCTTTCCCTCTCCCTTCCTCTCTGAAATCAATATATACACACACATACATACATACTAGGGGCCCGGTGCATGAAATTCATGCACTGGGGGGAGGTCCTCAGCCCAGCCTGCCCCCTCTCACATATTGGGAGCCCTCGGGGTGTCCTACTGATGGCTTAGGCCCATTTCCTGATCCCCTTTGGGAGCAGGCCTGAGCTACAGTGTGGCCTCCCTTTGTGGGAGGCGACCAGGCTAATTAGGGGAAGCCACCAGCCCCATCACCCCGCTGCTGCAGCCACTGCCAGTCACCGCAGCCACCAAGGTGTTTTCATCAACACAGACTCCAGTCCCTTCACCATGAAAAAAATGACAACTTTATTTAGGCATTTTCAAGATATGTCTTTCATAGGATATGACATTTCTTTTTCTTTTTTTTTTAATTTATCCTCACCTGAGGATATATTTCCATTGATTTTTAGAGAATGTGGAAGAGAAGGGAAAAACAAAGAGAAACATCAAAGTGAGAGGAACACTTTGATTGCCTCCTGCATGAGCCCTGACCTGGGCCCCGGCCAGGGAGGAGCCTGCAACCTAGGTACATGCCCTTGGTCAGAATTGAACCCAAACCTTGCAGTCAGCAGGCTGAGGCATTATGCACTAAGCCAAACTGGCTAGGGCAGGATATCACATTTCTTAGCCCTCCAGCAGTGGACCTTCATTTTTTTTCTCCAAGAATGTGGTGGAAAAACCCTAGATCACCTTTAGGGATTATTATTACCCAAGTTACTAAGAATATTACCAGTGGCATACAGGGAGCTTAGCCAATAAGTGTTAAGAAAAGGTGTTTCCTCTGTAGTTCACTCCAATCACCGGCTCCACCCCTTCCCCTCCAATCCCAGCTCCACTCCTGCCCAGGCCTGTAACCTCTGGTTGAGGCTGCAGGCCTGGGCAGGGGACCCCCAAGCCCCTCTGATCGCTGGCTTCACAGAGCCCAGGCCTCTGATCCTGCCCCCTGCCATGGCCGGCTCTGCCCTTGCCCCACTGGCAGCCTCTGGCCAAGGCTGCAGGCCTGGGTGGGCAACCCCCAGACCCTTGCTTTGCCGGCTCCACTGGTGTCCAGACCCCTGTGATCACAGGCTCCACCCCATCCCTCCGATTGCTGGCTCTGTGGAGCCCAGGTCCCTGTGATCTCCGGCCTTGCCCCTGGCTAGGCCTGAGGCCTCTGGCCCAGGCCTTATGCCTGGGTAGGGCACCTTCATACCCCTCCAATCACTGGCTCCACCCTTGCCCACGCCTGAGGCCTCTGGCAAAGGCCTCTGGCCTGGGCAGAGGACTCCCAGCCCCCTCTAACTGCCTGTTCCGCCCCTCAAGCCTCCCATCTCCCCTGCCATCTGCCTGACTAACAGGCCTGACCACTTCAGTGGCAGGGCTGAGCCTGACTGGGCACCTTCATCTTGTGTCCATAGGGGTGGCCATCTTGTGGCTATGGGCATCGCCAACATGTGGCCATGGGGACGGCCATCTTTGTCACGGAGTGATGCCTAATTTGCATATCACTCTTTTATTAGATAGGATTAGAGGCCCGGTTCATGAAATTCATGCACTGGAGTGGGGGATTCCCCCAACCTGGTCTGTTCCCTCTCATCGTGCAGGAGCCCTACGATAGATCACCCCAAAGAGGTAAGCCCCACCCACCCATCCAGGGCTCCTCGATGGATTGCCCCAAAGAGGTAGGCAGGAGCCGCCTGACCCACCTCCACACTGTGCACTCAGTGTTAAGCCCTTGCCCACCTGTGCACACACATAGCCCTGCCCACTGTTGTGTACCTGCTGCACACACAGCCTCTTGGTGATCACTCATTACGGCATGAGGGTGTCATGGCATGAGGGCGTCATGACCATGTAGGCTTTTATTAATAGAATATCTTATCTAATAAAAGAGTAATATTGAAAAAAAAAAAGAGTAATGTTGAAACTGACCGTTTCTCCAGGATGCCTAAGCCATGCCCACCAGCCAATCAGAGCAGCTCTATGCAAATTAACCCAGCCAAGATGGAGGCCGGCAGCCACAGAACTAGATCAAACAGTAGGCTTCCATTGCACCAGGAGTAAACTGTCTGCCTAGGCCGGCTGGGCCTCTCTCTGCTCATGGCAACATAGTTGCAATTATAGAAGCCACGGAGCTGAAGCAAACAGGAGGCTTCTACCTGCCTAGGCCTTGGCTTAAAGCAACAGTTTCAATTATAGAAGATAAATAAACCCCAGAAACCTACTTTGGGCCAGCCTCGCTGGCATGTTAGGTCAGTGGGAGCTGTGGGCAGCCTGAAAGGCTGAAAACAGCCCTCAGCCTGTAACCAGGCTTGCCACACCCCAATGGGGTGAGGGTCCACACTGGGGAGCTTGGCAAGCCTGCAAACAGCCATCAGCCCCTCACCCAGGCTGGCCAGGCATGCAAGCAGGTGGACATCCCCTGAGGGGTCCCAGACCGCGAGAGGGAACAGGCCGGGCTGAAGGACTTCCTGAGTGCACAAATTTTTGTGCACCGGGCCCCATATACATACACATACACACACATACATAACCTATAGGGCTGTGTTTAAAGTAGCAAAGCCAGCCCTGGCCCCGGCGGGTTCCATTTCCTGATCAAGGGCACATACCCGGGTTTCAGGCTCAGTCCCTGGTGGGGGATGTGTAGGAGGCAGCTGATCAATGTTGTGTTCTCACATTGATGTTTCTCTCTCTCCCTCTCCTTTACTCTCTCTCTAAAAATCAATAAGCTATTTTTTTAAATATATAAATAAAATAAAATGGCAAATCCAGGCCCCATCATCAAATCCCTCAGCCAACTGACAGAAAAGATCTGACTCCACTTTTTAATTACAATCAGCATGTTCAAATGCACCCCCATGACAACCATGCCCTTGCTGGGTTCTAATTCTAGGACAGACTGACAAGGCCAGAACCTTGCCCGGAGGCTATCTCAAAGTATGTCCTTGGGAAGCTCTCCCAGCACCTTCCCTCCTGAGGTGCTCATCAGGGAGATTCATTTGATTTCTCTTATGAATGGGAAACTGTCTGAAATGTGACTAGGAGAGAGGCACTTTCTAAGGCAGACCAAGAATTTCATATGAAAGTTAAAGGTCTGGGAACTTGTTTCCTTTACTCCAACCATGGTGAGAATAATCTGGGAAATCTTATTTCCCTCAGATAAAGACCTTAGACAAAAACCATGATTGGAAAACCTATGGCTGTGTAGAACAAGAGGCAGCACTTGTCAGAGAGGGTCTAGGGAGGGAGGGCTTTTTCTAAAGGCAGAAGAGGGTTGGTCTTGTGTAAATCATTTTACCTCAAGGCCTGTGTTCATTCTTTCTTCTGCCTGGCAGGCTCCCCTCCCAGCTCTCCCAGGATTCTTCCTGTCAATCAGCTCAATTGTCTGTCTCTTCAGACAGGCACACCTGGCTCCTCCCTCACTTTTGACCTAGGCCCCTCTATTACATCTTCTTGTTCAAGTGACTTATAGCAATTACCATTCTCTGAAGTTATCTATTTTTTCTTCCTTATTATTTTCTTTTAAATAGAAGCCATATACGATAAAATTATAAACCCTTTTAAAGTGTATAATCCAGCCCTAACCGGTTGGCTCAATGGATAGAGCGTCGGCCTGTGGACTGAAGGGTCCCGGGTTCGATTCCGGTCAAGGGCGTGTACCTTGGTTGTGGGCACATCCCCAGTGGGAGGTGTGCAGAAGGCAGCTGATGGATGTTTCTCTCTCATCAATGTTTCTAACTCTCTATCCCTCTCCCTTCCTCTCTGTAAAAAATCAATAAAATATATTTAAAAAAACCAAAAAAAACCCAAAAAACAAAACAAAAAAACACTCAACCACTGAGCCATGCCAGCCAGGCAGGCCTATCTTTATGCCAGTACTACACAGTTTTGATTGCCTGACTTTACTTGTCTCCACCCCCATCTTTCTCACTGTCTAGAATGGAAGTACCAAGGGGTCAAGACTTATTTACTGTTGCGTTTCCAATGCCTAGACTAGAACAAGACCTGGTACATGGTAGATACTTGGTAAATATTTGTGATTTGAATAAATAAATTCTTAAAAGAGTATAGTGCTGTTGGGAGGAAAGGGTTGAAGGTATAGAACCAAGAGGTCACTAAACCAAGGGTGTGTGAATAGGGTCATGGGATCATGGGTCTGGGTGCAGAGGAGAAACCCCTCATCCTCTGAGATTTGTAGACAAAGGAAAATGGGGACTAAGCTCTGTTTTAAGTGGAAAGGGAAGGAAATTGAGGGAAGTTCCACCCAGTTCCTCTGTTTTCTTGGAGGAACTGAGAGGAAAGGGAGGGGCCAAGGACAGCTGAGTGCCCTTAGGGCCCCAAGCCAAGTGTTAGGCCTAATTGGTGGGCACCCTTGACTTATTGGATTTCCTCTAGGGCAGTGGTTCTCAATCTTTCTAATGCCTCTACCCTTTAATACAGTTCCTCATGTAGTGACTCCCAATCATAAAATTATTTTTGTTGCTACTTCATAACTGTAATTTTGCTACTATTATGAATCGTTATGTAAATATCTGATATGCAGGATGTATTTAGGCGACCCCTGTGAAAGGGTTGTTTGACCCCCAAAGAGGTCACAACCCACAAGTTGAGAGCTGCTGCTCTAGGGCAAGCATGTCAAACTCGGAATGTGGCCCTCTGGCCTCGAGTTTGACATGCTTGCTAGAACTTTGTGGGGCAAGGGGTATCAAATGAAGTGTCAAGAGGTCAAGTACTAGAGAGGGTACAACTAAGTAATGGCTGGGAGCTCGGGTTGGCAGAGACAGGAGAGAAGCCACAGAACAGGGCCCCTGACCACAGCAACATTTTATTTCTTTTTCTTCTTTAAATATATTTTTATTGATTTAAGAGAGCAAGGGAGAGGGAGATTGAAACATCAGTGATGAAAGAGAATCATTCATCAGCTGCCTCCTGCACACCCCTTATTGGAGATTGAGCGTGCAACCTGGGCATGTGCCCTGACTGGGAATCCAACCATGATCTGCTAGTTCATAGGTCAATGTTCAACCAAACACTGAGTGACACCAGCCAGGCAACATTCCTTTTTAAAAAATATGTTTCTATTGATTTTTTTCAGAGAGAGAGGAAGGGAGAGGGAGAGGGAGAGGGAGAGAGAGAGAGAAAAAAAAAATCAATGTTAGAGAGAAACAGCGATTAGCTGCTTCCTGCATGGCCCCTACCTGGGATCGAGCCTGAAACCTGGGTGCATGCCCTGACTGGGAATTGAACTGGTGACCTTTTGGTGCATGGTTTTGTTTTTTTGTATGTGCGTCTGTTTAAACTGATGTGAGAAGGAGAGGGAGAAAAAGTAAGAAACATCGATTTATTGTTCCAGTTAATTATACATTCATTGGTTGATTCCTCTATGTGCCCTGACAGAGGATCAAACCTTGGCATATTGGGACGATGCTCTAACCAACTGAGCTACCCGGCCAGTGCTATAGTGATTTTTTAAAAACATACAGAAAAAGAAAAATATAACCAATATACATAGATTCAATATATGTTAACACTTTGCCACAATTGTTTATTAGATAAAGAGATGTTTTTTGAACCATTTCCAAGTGAATTAGGCAGTCTGATACTTCTCACCTAAACACTTAGCAAACTTCTCCAAATCATCAGGATAATCTCCTTCAAAGCCACAATACTACTCAGTAAATAATTTTCTAATATCTAATGCTCTTCCATATTCAAATTTTCCCAAAATGTCTTTGGTAGTTCTTCTCCTGAACTATATACTAATCAAGGATCGTGTATGACAATAGCCCTTGTATCTCTTCAGTATCTTATAATGTCCCACCTCATGTTTTCCATCACTTTTTTTTTATTTTTAAGAAAACCAGACTGAAAATAAACAAATACATATATACATACATACATACATACATACATACATACATGAAAGAAAGGCAGGCTGCCTTCCATGACTTTTGTTTGACTTCAAAAGTGACCAAGCCAGTTATCCAAGAAGGCCTCACATTCTGCCATTGGCTGATGCTTCCTCATGATGATGTTTAACCTGTTCCTCTGCCCTTGCATGTCCTGTAAACTGGACATTAAGTCAGAGTCTTGATTAGATTTGGGTTAACATTTTTGGGAAGAATGCTTTGAAGTAGGCAGCTGCTGGTGTTCTGGCATGTTAGGTTTAGAGAGCTGGAGGTCACATCATGTTAGTGGTTGAACATATATGTAACTGGAAGATGTGGAGGAGGAATCAGTTGAGAGAGAGTACCTGGAGGGTCATCTGAGACGGTCATCACACCTGAAGTCTTTGATTGGGTGGGAGTGGTGATGAGAAATCCCAGGAAATCTATGAAAGAGATCCCCCAGGGGGTTTCCAGAGGAGTTGATGATAAGACAGAACTAATGAGATTACTACCTGAAGTCTAACAGTCAACAAAAGCCCTGTCCCGGCCCCATCACAAAAGAAAATCCTGCGCCCTTGCCTGGAAAGTCAGTTGATGTGTCTAGAGTTGATAATAAGCCCCTCCCAGGGAGATTGAAGAGGCCTTAAATGACAGGGCATCTCTAAAATCAAAACTGGAAACACAGGGACTCTTTCCCCCGCCCCACGCGAGAGTCTATGCTGTGAGCTTCTTTCCTCTTCCCCACGTGGGAGTCTGTACTTGTCTGCAGGAAGCAGCCAATTAATGACTCACTCATCATTGATGTCTCTCTCTCCCCCTCTCCATTCCTCTCTGAAATAAATAAAAATATATTAAAAAAAAAAAAAAAAAAGAATGAGACTTGGCTGCTGTTAGGCAATTTTATTTACCTGCAACAAGAAAGGAGATGGGATTCACATCCAAATAAATCCAAATTCACATTCAATAAATCTCTACCTTTGCTATACCAAAAAACAAAAAACGAAAACCCAAAATGGGAAACACAAAGCTAAGATAGCCAATGGGAGGATGGAAGTGATTTCAGAAGGCTTAATTAGTCATATTAATGAGCCTAAGGCAAAGAATGAGACCAGACAGGAGGAGGGCGGGGTGGGGGGGGTGTGGAGCTCAAAGTGGTGGCATCTCCAGCTCTGCCCAGGGATCCATGAGGCAGCCAGGGGACTTGGGTTATGTTGAGCCCTGAATCTCCAGCTTCGACAGTGACTAAAGCTAAACCATGTAAGAGAGTGGCCTCTGCTGCCTTCTGCATCCCAAGCCTGTGGCAATGAGGGGTTAGAAACACCCTCAGGACACCCAGTCACACGCTTCCTCTATGCTGATACCACCTCCTCACTGTGGACTAGGACACCTTGCAAGATGTCTTATCTGCAAATCCAGGGTTGTCATGTACCTCTTCCTCTCCCTCTCTACCCATCAGCCACTATGGGCTATGGGCTTGGCCTGCTTTGATGCCTAGATGTGGAAGACCCTGCCCTGTTACTGTTAGCCTCTTCAGAGTTCTGTATACCAGGTGCCTGTGCTGCTGTTTGAGAGGCAGCACATTGTGAAGTTATGAACACAGACTCTGTCCAAGAGGATTGGTTTGAACCCTCAGCTCTGACATGAAATAGCTCTGTGATCTTAGGCAAATGGAGTTGTTGAGAATTAATGTTGCCAAACTCAAGGGGTTCACTGTTTGTGGTATTCTATTCAAGAATAAGCCCAGCCAGCATGGCTCAGTGGTTGAGTGCTGACCTATGAACCAGGGGGTCATGGTTCGATTCTGGGTCAGGGCACATGCCCCGGTTACTAGCTTGATCCCAGGTGTGGGGTCTGCAGGAAGCAGCCAATTAATGACTCACTCATCATTGATGTCTCTCTCTCACCCTCTCCATTCCTCTCTGAAATAAATAAAAATATATTTTTTAAAAAAAGAATGAGACTTAGCTGCTGTTAGGCAATTTTATTTACCTGCAACAAGTAAGGAGATGGGATTCACATCCAAAGCTCTGTCTCCTGGAAGGGAGGCTTAGCCATTACTTACATACACTATTTGGTTAATGCCACACTGATTTCTTCTTTGCAGTTGGCTACATTTATCAGGATGGGTTGCCTCAAGCTCATCTGGTTACAGCTGCTTCTGAAAAATACATTTTAACATTTAGCAAGAACAGCATTTAGTAAGAACCACCTAGACCTTGAGACCCTTGTCCTATCTAACATTAATATGAGCTTCAAAAAGTGCCTGGCACCTGGTGAGTCCTGTAGTTGTTCTAGTCATGATTATTGTTCTCATGAGGCTCAGAGAGTTCAAGATCTATCTGCCTGAGCTCATGGAGTTGCTATGTGGCACCCTTCTAAGATGTTTTTCCAGTATACCTCTGCTGCATTATAAATATCACTACCTCACTGCAGAGGTTTTCTGTGCTCTAAATCCCATGATTTTGTATACTCTGTCCTACTACTGTCTCTGTAGGTTAAATTTGTTCTTATCAGACCAAGTGAAGGGTTTGTGGAGTTGGAAAACTAAAAAGGCATAGGAGTATATCCCTGTTGACAAGCAGTTTACATTCTAGTAAGAGAACAGGAAGAAAAAGTAGCCTTAACACAAGGCTGTGTGTGATGAGGATTGTGAATTCCTAAAGGGTAGGAAGATCAACAACCATAAATAATACCTGAGTGCCCTGGCCAGTGTGATTCAGTTGGGCAATGACCTGTGCACCAAAAAGTTCAGCATTCCAGGTCGGGGCACACTCCTATTGGGGGTGCAAAAAGCAACTGATCAATGTTTTACTGACATCGAAGTTTCTCTCTCTCTTCCTTTCCCTTCCTCTCTAAAAACCAAATAAAAATAGTTATTTATATATAAACTAGTGGCCCAGTGCATGAAATTCGTGCACATTAAAAGGGGATTAATTAGAGGAAATATTTTAATATTGCTATTTGCCCTTTCTCTATAATAGAAGTGTCAGAGATTAAAGAAAATTAGTAAAATGTATACGAAAATCTTCCTCCTGTCAGAGTCGCAGGTGCACCATGGAACCCAGAGTCAAGTCTTCAACCACCCACATGCACCTCAAAATTGCTCAAGACTCAAACCTGGATGGCCCCCCTTCATTGGGCTAGATCCAGACCCGGCTGGTCCCACCCTGTCAAGCCCTGCCAGGTGGGGGGTACAGCCTCAGGTCCCCTGGGTGCCAGGGCAGGAGGGTACAGCCTGAGGTCCCCCATCAAGCCCTGCTGGGTGGAGAGAGTGGCCTGTGATCCCCCAGCCTGGTCCCCTGGCCTGGTGCTGGGGTGGGGGGCATGGCTTGAGGTCCCCCGGCCTGGCACCAGGGAAGAGGGTGCAGCCTGAGTTCCTCTGGCCTGGTGCCAGGGCGGGGGGAGCAGCCTGAGGTCTCTTGTCAAGCCCTGCGGGTGGAAGACATGACCTGAGGTCCCCTGTCAAGCCCCATGCAGGAGGTGGGTGGGCATGCAGCCTCAGATCCCTGCTGATTGCTCCTTAAGGCTCATTATGGGCACTTAGCCTCAGCTGCGGGTGCCAATTGACCGGAGTGATGGTCAATTTGCATATTCCCTCTTTATTATATAGGACTAGAGGCCTGGTGCATGAAAATTCATGCACTGTGGGGGGGGGGGGGAGGGGCCCCTCAGCCCAGCCTGCCCCCTCACAGTCTGGGAGCCCTCAGAGGCCCGAGGTGACCCAGCGATCAGGGGAAGGCAATGCCTTCATCACACCTCTGCTGCTGCCACTGCTGGTAGTGCAAGCCTTGGCTGGCCCTGGTTGCCTGAGCCTTGGGTAGCCCTGGGCGGCTGGGGGACTGAGGGGACTGGGCGCCACTATCTTGTGGCTGTGGGTGCCATCATCTTTGAGAGTGTGACAGTCAATTAGCATATTCCCTCCTATTGGCTGTGGGTGCTGCCATCTTTGAGAGCGGGACAGTCAGCTATTGGCTGTGGGCACTGCCATCTTCAAGGGTATGATGGTAAGTTAGCATATTCCCTCTTTTTTAGATAGGATATATATGTTTTTGGAAGCTCATAATGCAGAAAAACAATCTAGTAGGTATTTAGTAGTCTCATTTTACAAACGAGGAACCTGAGGCTCAACAATGTTAAACACCTGTGTATATAGGTTACATGATGTGTGAGTGACTTGAACTTGGTTCTTTCTTCCTCCAAATCACTGCTTTGAACCAGTCTTGATGGAAGATACTGGGATGGGCACACCCGGAATGAGCTGCAGAAGCCAGCTAGAGAGAAGAGGTGCATTTAGCAAAAGGACACTGGGTCATGGCAAGTCAGCCTGCTGTCCGCACATGGCCCACAGGACCACCCCACCCCAGCTCTGGCTTTCCTTTGGGCCACACTTTGAGGCTTCAGTTCTGATATAGGCCTCTGATTGGCATCAGGTGGCTCTAGACTGATAACTTGCGGTGGCCGTGGGCTTAGGGATTCGCTCTATAGGCTAGGAGCCTTAGAAAAGTTGATCAGTGTTCACTGGGTCCTGAGAGAAAAGGCCACCCAGTAATGTCTGGTTTCCCAGATCCAGATGGCGACCCCACTGGCCCTTAACGCCTACATATTCGAATTCACCTCCTTCCCTGCCCCAGGGCTCTGAGAAAAAGAAGAGATGGAAGAGGTCTGGGTCAGCCCTTCTTTGTGGGCTCTGGGTCCTGCCCTAATGCTTCTGCTGCCTTAAAAAAAATGTATTGATTGATTTTTTTTTTTTTTTAGGGAGAGAGAAAGAGGAAAGGGAAGAGAGAGAATGGTTTGTTGTTGCACTTATTTATGCATTCATTGATTGCTCCTTGTATGTATCCTGACCAGGGATTGAACTCACAACTTTGTCATCTCAAGATGATGCTCTAACCAACTGAGCTACAAGGTAGGGATTCCTCTGCCTTTTGTGGATCTTTTTCCTTTTGCTCTTCTGGAATTCCAACCCTGTTTTGCTCCATGCCGGCAACCCACAAGTAGTGTAGTCTCTCCTTCATTTTCAGAGAAAAACCCCAGTGCCCTGCTAGTCAGGCTCTGTCCTTATCTCCCCTCCCCTGCTGTTGGGTTCCCTCCCACTCTCCTTCCTCATCCCAGTCCCATTCTGACCAAATCTGGTTGCCTTTCATAATCTGTGCTGTTTACTTCAGATAACATTTGACTCTGTTAACCCCTGGAACTAACAAGATTTCTAGGGACTTCCACTCTTGCCTGGTTCCCCCTACCTCTTTCACAAGCCCTTCTCCATGTTCCCACATCATGGGCTTTCCTCCCTTCTCCTCCTTTTCCTGCCTTGCAAACAAGTCCACTTTGCTGATCCTTTACCCAGTCTCCCTGAGGAACCAATCCACTCCGTCACTGGCATCCCCTAAATGCCAGCAATGCCCGAACCTCCATCTCTAGCCTAAATTTGTTCCAGAGCTTCAAACTCACTATCTGTATGTCTCAGGGGTACCTAAAGCTCAAGGTAGGTCATCCTATATAATGAAAGGGTAATATGCAAATTGACCCTAACAACAGAACAACTGGGAATGATTGGTCACTATGACACACACTGACCACCAGGGTGTAGACGCTCAATGCAGGAGCTGCCTCCTGGTGGTCAGTGCGCTCCCACAGGGGGAGCTCTGCTCAGACACAAGCCAGGCTGATAGCTGCCAGTACAGCGATGGTGGTGGGAGCCTCTCCTGCCTCCTCAGCAGCGCTAAAGATGTCTGACTGCAGCTTAGGCCTGCTCCCCGCTGGCAAGTGGACATCCCCCGGGTTACCAGAGAGATGTCTGACTGCCAGCTTAGGCCTGATCCCCTGGGGAGTGGGCCTAAGCCAGCAGGTGGACATCCCCTGAGGGATCCCAGACTGAGAGAGGGCACAGGCTGGGCTGAAGGACCTCCCGAGTGCACAAATTTTTGTGCACTGGACCTCTAGTTTATTCAATAAATATTTATGTAATTGAGTGCTGATTTAAAACATAAATATATATATTTAAAAATATATCTTTATATACAACATAAATATATAAATATTTATTTATTGCTGTGTGCCAAAACCTTGGGATTACCGTATCTCTCATGACCAGCACACAATGAGTGCTTCATTACTGTGTGCTGAGTCCATGTAGGAATGAATATCTGGTAGAGTGTCTGACACAGAGGAGGTGCTCAATCAATATTAGTGACCTCGTCTCTCAGTTGGACTTCTCTCTATTCCAGAAATGGGAACTGTCCCATCATGTCACTCAATGCAAAAGCTGCGTAAGTGAGCTAAACTTAAGAGAGAGAAAGCCAAAATGAAAGTCTCCCTTGTCCTGTCTAATATTCCACACCCAAGGCAGATTAATCTGTCAGCTCAGCAAAGGCGCACTGCCCAGTCTCTCTCCTGGAGGCAGAAAAGAGAACTACAAACTGCCATCCTAGGACAAGCAGCTACTGCAGCCAGACTGGGAAGTACACAGATCAGGGTTCAAATTCTGGATGCAAGGATTCTCCCTAAGGTTCTTAGAGGCACCTAGAGGCCATTGGTAGTTGGCTATTTTGGCTGAAGGACTTGGGAGGGAAAACCAGGACTTTTTTGATGCACTATCGCCACCGTGTGACTAGCTGGGGGAATTACAGAGAGAAGGTTCTCCAGCCTTGGAAGGGGCTACTGAACTGCCATTCTCTGAAGACTGAGAATGTGCTCCCTGCTGCCAGTGCCTCTTCTGCTGTTCAGGCCCCCTTGGGCTTCCAAGGCCAGTGCTGGCGCCTGTGGAGGAGAGAGCATCCAACGTCTTGGTTGAGGGCAGTTGTTATGACTTCTCTGACTCCAGAGCTTTTGGGTTTTGGGGGCTCTTCCGTTAGCATTCAAGGCCTTTCAGAGCTGGTGCCCTTGACACCTACTCTGTGCTTGGAACTCAGGGTGACTCAACTCTGGACTTACCCTGAGATGCTCTCTTTGATTTCTCCTCCCTTTCAGCCCTCCAGGAGCGCGCTTTGTCCTCCCCCTGATTCAGAAGCATGAATCACCTTTCCCCAGTGAGCATGTAGAATTCCTGGGACAATATCCATGTGAAAAGCAACCAGTTATTGAGTACCTGCCGTGTGCCTGGTACTGTGTTGGGCCCTTATGAGCATTTATTCTGTAAATGCTCTCATTTTAGTAGAAGAGGACACGGAGGCAGAGAAAGGTAACATGATCCATCCAAAGCCACACAGCCCTCAAGTGACAGAGCCCTGCCTGTAACTGCCAGGACACCTAGCATGGTGGGTGAGGCACACAGACCTAGGCTCAAAGCCCATCTGTCACTCACTGCTGACTTAACAACTTTGAACCCAAGCATCTGTTCTCTTCTAAAATGAAATGGCAGCTCCCACCGGGCACAGGTGCTGTCTTTGAGGGGCAGGCAGTGACTGGGGACCTAATACCAGGGGATGAGAAGTGAGGAGGGTGTGGAAGCACACTGGAGTAAGCTGGGTCCCCTCAGGGAGGCTAGAGCCTGGGCTCAGGGATCCAAACTTCATAATCTCTCCTCTCTGTAACCCTTGCCTGTTCTGCCTATGCCCATCCCACCTTCAGTGCTTTTCTCACTTGGCAGCCTTGTATGGGCCCTTCCAAACACACATCTAATCCTTGGCTGCAGAACATTTTGTGCTCATTGGGGACTCAACGCTCACAAGAGCCTATGAGCTGTGTGGGTCTGTTGCTGCAGCCCTGACAGTTCTGTCAGCCTCTCTGGTTTATGGTCTCCTCCCATCTCCTTGAAGGCATCTTAGTTAGGCCTTTGCTCATGCTGCTCCCACTGCCGGAAGCACTCCTCTCTTTGCCTAGTGATTGCTGAGGTGCTAGAAGGTCCCCTCCTGGGGAATGGGGGGTTTGAGACCTGAAAGAGTACTGAGAGTTTGGAAAACCAACAGGGAGTGGGAGAGTGTTCCTGGAAAGGAGAACAACCTGTGCAAAGGAATGGGAGTGCACATGTTGCAGGGAGAGGAAAGGCGAAGGGAAGGATCAAAACTAACGAGAATGAGGCATGCCGAAGGCTAGGGCTAAATTCTTTCTTTGTTTCTGTATTAAATTGATTGGGGTGACATTGGTCAATATGAGCACATAGGTTTCAGGATGGGCTTCTACATTATAAGATCTGTATATTGCATCAAAGTGTGCCCACCACCCAAAGTCAAATCTTCTCCTGTCGCCTTTTGTTGGGACCCCCTTCTCCCCCACCCACTTCCCTCAGCTCAGGCTAAATTCTTATGTGCTGTGTTAAGGAGTTTGGACCCAATTCTGAGTGTTGCAGGAAGGTTTTGAGGGGAGGGAGTAATTACAGTTTTGCCCACCATCTATTCAATTGGGTAGGGTAAGGAAGGGCTTATCAGCATCGCTCTGAAAAATAGAGCACCCAGAACTGAACAGTTTTCCAGGAATGACCCGATCAGGTCACCACCAGCCGGGGAAGACATCTCTCCACAGGTTTCCCACCTGAAACTTCTATGAGTACAGCCCAAGGCCCCGACCCCCACTTCCCATTGGCTGGTGGGATGCTGCATTCCTTGTGGCTGCCAGGAGGTGGCACCATCACCCCAGTGTCTCCCCTCCACTCAGCTCCCTGAGCTGGAGACCCTTCCCAGGGTGCTATTACGCATAGGAAAAAGACCAGAGAGGAAAGAAGAGATGGGTGAGGAAAAGGAGAGGAAGAGGCCAAGGGACAGGGGTTGGGGGTGGTTTGGATGCAAGGTACAAGGACAGTTAGGGTGGTGAGAGAGTCAGGGTCAAGCAGAGCACATTTGTCTGACTTAAATTTTCACCATTATCTGCCCTGCCCTCCATGCACCCTTCTTCTGGTCTCTAAAGCATTCACATGGACTCCGCCTGGTCACCCAAGTCTTGGCCCCTTCTCACCTGCAAGTTCTTGACCACCTTCCTATCCTTCCTACCACAATTACTGGGAGTGCTGTCCAAGTTCCCAGCCCTATCGCTACTCATACGCAGCAACAGTCCCCTTGTCTGTCTCCCCACATCTGTCCCTACTCTCTGGTTTCTTCATGCCCTTAAGGATGAAATTCGCAACCTGCAAGGCTCACTGTGCGGTGACTTCGTCTGGCGCCATAGACTCCATTATGCTGTATTGTATGTGCACTGTCCACGTGGCCAGATTCGAATGCTTCACATTCTCCCCATTCCTACCTGCCTCCAGAGCTTTGCAGGATCTGTTCCCTCTGCCTGAAATTCTTTTCCTCCCACTCAGCACAAGACCAAGTGCTCCCCTCCTTCAACTCAACTGTCACTTCTTCATGGAACCCTTCCCTGGGACAGATCAGGATCAGTTCCCATTGTAGACACTCATAGCTGCAGCCAACAGAACTTTAGAGCCCATGTTTAATTCTAGAGAGAGAGAGAGAGAGAGAGAGAGAGAGAGAGAGAGAGAGAGATTTGTTGTTCCACTTATTTAGGCATTCATTGGTTGATTATATATATATATATAAAATTGTTGTTGATTTCAGAGAGGCAGGGAGAGGGAGAGAGAGATAGAAACATCAATGATGAGAGAGAATCAATGATCAGCTGCCTCCTACATGCCCCACACTGGAGACTGAGCTCGCAACCCAGGCATGTGCCCCGACAGGGAATCGAACTGTAACCTCCAGATTCATGCCAGCCAGGGCTGTCATAATTTCTTTCATGCAAATGAGTTTTTGCTTTAGAACTCATTCCATTTCTTATGCTTCCCTTCAGCACTTGGAGTCTGAGGCCTCTCCATGTGGGTTTATACTATTTGTCCATTGAGTCCTCCATACATGTTATCTATCCACTACCCAGTGGACTTCTGATTGCCTCAAATCCCTCCCACAACTTCCCCTGCTGGTCATATGTGAGGAATCGGGGAGAGGGGGGTGTATATTCAGGGCAAAATTGCTAGATCAGAGGACATGTGTTTATATACAGTAATTAGCTGAAAGCTGCCAGATGGCTCCAAGATGGCTGTGCCCTTAGTCCAGGAAGGCCCCTCATAGCTCTGTGACTCCTGGATTCGTTTTCTAGCTTTTTAACTTTTGCCTGTATAAGTGCAAAGTGAGAGCAACTCTTGCATTATTTATTTATTTTTTAATATTTTTATTGATTTCAGAGAGGAAAGGAGAAGGAGAGATAGAAACATCAATGATGAAAGAGAATCATCAGTTGGCTGGTTCCTGCACACTCCCTGCTGGGGATTGAGCCTGCAACCCGGGCATGTGCCCCTGACTGGAATTGAACCCAGGACCCTTCATTCCGTAGGCTGGCGCTCTGTCCACTGAGCCAAATCGGCTAAGGCTGTTGCATTATTTTTGAGTTTCAGAATCTCCTCATATGTTTGTTAACCTCTAGGTTTCTTTGATCAGCCAATCACCTCATCATATCCTCTCTGCATTGTTTGGAGGTGTCTGTCTTTTTTTTATGGATTTGCTGGCTTTCCTTAGATATTGGCCTCTTGTGCCCCATGCAGTGTGGGGGAGCGTTGCTTACAAGCAGACACCCTGAGCCTGAAGGACTTTAAGGGCAGGAACAGTTCCAAGCCCCCTCTGGGTTCCCAGCTCCACATAGGGCTAGGCTTCAGAGCAGAGGAGGTGAAGAGGGTTGACTGTCCCTCTGTAGACACTGCAGGATTCTTTAAATACACTGCAGTATGTTTGGGGGGCACTGTTCCAGTTCCTACAGGGTTGGGAGCCTCTTTGAGATCAGCTCACCAGCCTGGGATTTGAATTTGGAGTTTAGGAAATTCATTCTACATATATTTGTTCCGTGAATATCTGTGGAGTACATTCAAGGTGCAACTGTGGACAGGACAACCTCTTGACCTCTCAGAGCTCACCTTCTAGTGGGATGGCAGCCGGTAAAGAGTGAACAAACAAGGTAATTACAGGGGAGAACAAACAAGAAGCTAAAATATGGAATAACAGGGGGAGGACTTTAGCCGGGGTGGTCAGGAGAGGCTACCCTGAGGAGGTGACCTTTGTTCTGACATGTTCTAGGTAAATTTGCCATAAGCATCTTTGTTGTAAACATACATGCTTGCCACACACATTCTTGCCACACATCTAATTGCTCATAGGGCAATCTTTCTGAAAAGATAAAATAAGAAAAAAATTTAAAAAGAGAGACATTAGCCTAGTAGATTTAACTCAGTGATTGAATGTCAACATATGCACCAGTCATGGTTCAATCCCGGTCAAGGCACATGCAGGCTTGATCCTCAATGGAGGGCGTGCAGGAGGCAACCAGTAAACGATTCTTTTTCATCACTGATGTTTCTCTCTCTCCCTCTCCCTTCCTCTCTGAAAGCAATAAAAATATATTTTCTTTATGGAAAAACTTTAAATACATTGTCTTTGAAGTATTCATTCATACATTTTTTTTTGCTTGTTGACTTGTCTCCTCCTTTAGGTGGCACTGGCACTTTTCATCCTTGTCCTTTGTTAATCAAGGTGTCAGTTTCCAACTAAAGAATCGATAATTAGCACTCTCTGAAGACTTGTGAATTAGTAGCCACCTTTTATATTTGCCCATAGCTGGGTTGAGTGTTTAGGGTGGGGGGGATAACTGTGCTTACCTAAGGATCTGCAAACTGGTATGTTATCATTTTCTAGTAGTATTCATTCTGGTTTGACAAGGAGCTTTGCAATCTGGCTTTATTCTTAGTCCTCATCACCCACTATTTTAAGACCACCAGGTCTAATCCTCACTATATGAACCATTATGAGGGATAAGATTTAGCTATAACTAGAGGCCCGGTGTGTGAAAATTCATGCACTCAATGGGCCTGCCCCCTCTCACAGTCCAGGAGCCCTCAGAGGTGGGAGATGACCCAGAAATCAGGGGAAGGCAACACCCCCATCACACCTCTGCTGCTGCCACTGCTGGTAGTGCAAGCCTCAGCTGGCTCTGGTTACCTGAACCTCGGGCGGCCCTGGGTGGCTGGGAAGCTGAGGGGACTGGGGAACTCTGGAGGCAGGCACGCAGAGCAGCCAGGCTCACCTGGGGGCGGGCCCGGCCTTGCCGTACACCTGCCACCCTGGAGGGGCTGAGAGGACTAGGCACCACCATCTTGTGGCTGTGGGTGCTGCCATCTTTGAGGGTGTGAAAGTCAATTAGCATATTCCCTCTTTATTATACAGGATAATAAAGGCATAATATGCAAATTGACTGAACGGCCAAACACAGAACAACCGTCGGGATGACACACTATAACACACACTGGCGCCAAGTCAGCCAAGGTGAGTGCAATGCGATTAGTCAGGGTGCCTGCCATCACCCTATGATCGCCCTGCAGAGGGAGACTCAGGCTACTGGCCAGCGGGGTGATCAATCAAGGGGGGGGCTCCACAATCACCCCAAAGAGGGAGGACCAGGCCACCCTCCGCAGGGCGATCAATTGTGGGGCTCCGTGGAGCTGGGGAACTGGGGGTGTGTGGCAGCAGACACAGGCAGTGCCAGGCCAAGGTGGGTGTAGGTGAAGGCCTGGCAAGCTGGGCCAGTGAAGGCCTACCCTTGCCTTCATCAGGCCTCTAGTATAATATAAAAATGCAAGTGAAGGGGCAAGAACCTCCTCATGAAGATGAAACCAAATTGACAAATTAGCTTCAATACATTGTCTGCTGAATGTAAATCGAACTGTCAACCAGTTGTTAAGGTCAATTAGTTGGGGGGGTAAAATGCTTGTGGTGAAAATGTTTGGGACAAAGATGTTCACAGCAGACATGCTTGTGGCAACAATACCTGATAGTGTGACACCCAGACAGAAGAACCAGAGACTAGCATTCCAGGCAGGCAGGGGGCTGCAAGTGCTAAGGCCCTGAGGTTTGCCTGAGCTAAGGATGGTGGAAAAACAGGAAGGCCACTGGGGCTGGAGACTAGATGGGGGAGGGGTGTGCGGGGAGTTTTGCGAGTGAGCAAAGATCAGTGCAGGCTTAGGAAGCAGGCCTGGGTTCCAGTTTCAGTTGGTGTGTGAAGTGGGCAAGAGGACTGTTTGGCTGTGTGAAGGGTGCTTAGTCAGAGGCTCCAAAGCTGTCTCTGGAGCAGACTGAGGTTTTGGGGCCACGAAGCTTTGGAAGATGGTGTATATTCAGAGGCGATATTTTTCTTCTCTGATATTATTTCGGGAAAGAATTTTCAATTTTTGTAAATAAGTAATGCATGTACCAGGTTCAAAAATAAAAAGAAACAAAAGTTCCCTCCCTCTCTGACCCCTGTCACCTAGTTCTCCCTAGAAGCAACCTCTGTGGCCACCTGCCCAAGTGATTGCATTCCTATATCCTCAGGTACAAGTTTGACACAGGGGAGAGTGCACTATGCACTATGCACTCTGCTTATACCTTAAATTTTCACTTCAGTGGTGTGAATTAGAGAGAATTCCCTGCCATTGCACTCCAAGCAGCCCCTTTCTAAAAGCTCTAGCGTTGTTCTGTCAATACACAGCCCTTTAAATTAATATGTAAATTAATTATAATAATTAATTCCTCAGTTGCACGAGCCACATTTCAAGTGCTATAGCTACTACATGTGGCTAATGGCTACTGTCTTGGACAACCCAGACATAGAACATTTTCATCACCAGAGAAAGTTCTATTAGACAGTGCTGCTCTAGAAAATTCCAGACCAAAAAAAAAAAGAGAGAGAGAGAGAATACAGAATTCCAGGCCTTCCATCATTTAGGACTTCAGGGGTTACTTGGAAGGGGACAGAAGCTCAGCTGCGTTGGAAAAACCCCTCAGCATATGCAGTGGGTCCCCCAGTGATAATAACAATCTGTGTTCCAACCCCCCAAGATGCAAGAGCTGCCCCTCTTTGAAGGTTCTAGAGTAGTGATGCCCCATATGGGTCTCACTGTGTCAGCCCTGCCAGCCAACTCTCAGCTTCTGGAACCTGATTTCCTAGGAGCTCAGCTGTGGAAGGAAGGGGCCTCATCGTCCCCCTTACCAGATCACGAAGTCATTTGACAAGCCTTGGTGTGGCCTCTCTGCACTGACTGGGCTGCATTCTTAGGAATGAAGCCTGAGGCCCTGCCCTGAGCGGGGCGGGGAGACATAAACGGGTCCTTCCAGTCACGCATGGAGGTGGCATGCCTACGCTGTGCCTTGAGGTCAGACTGGCCTTCTTGAGTGGGTACAAGTGTGGCCTGGAGAGCTGAGGGGAGCCCCTAATGATACCCTAAGAGTCAGCTGGTGAGATCAGTAAGGCCAGGTCAGGCTGAGCCCAAAGTATCAGCATTTGCACCTGGCACTGGGGGGCCGGAAGGGGCTGGCACCGTGGAATGTGAGCAGCCACCGATTTGGAGAGGATATGGGGGGAAAACTGGGTGAGTTCAGCTGTTGGTGATTTCACGCCTCCTCCTCAGTCACTTCTTGGGGACAGGCCCCAGCTGTGGGGCCCAGGTGCCAAGGAAGGTCAGATTTCGGCAGCAAGAGAATAAAAGGAGATTTCCTTCGGAGGAGGGGACCCTTCTCCCCCAGAGAGAGCTGCAGCTGCCTCCCTTCAGGATTAGGCCAAATCCTACAGCAGGTGAAGGGGGGGGGGTGCAGCGGGGAGAGGGGTCTCCCATCCCACTTTGAGTGTGGAGTGTGGGAAGAGGCAGGCAGTGTGGCTGAGTGTGCACACCTGAGTGTGTCTGTACCTGGGAATGGGTCTCCTTCGTCTCTTCATTCAACACTTTACTGCCCCTCAGTTCTGCCAGGTGCAGCCCTGGGTGGGGATTTGGGGGACAAGAACAGTAACCACTCAACTGGATCTAGGGCTATAAAGCGGAGAAGGGGGAGCGTTCAGGAAGACTCAGAAAGTGGGGGCAGCTTCCCTTGGGAAGCCAAGAGAGTGCGTACTGGGGGGTTGGTTTTCATTGAAAACCTTTCGTGACGTTGGAGTTTTTGTTGAGTTGTTTCAACCTCGAACATGTGACACCTCTATAAAAACCCTGGTTTCCGAAGTGTGGCCCCCAGACCAACAGCTATTCTCCCTGAAAATTTTCAGGCTCCACCTCAAACCTACCCAATAAGAGATTCTAGGGTGGGACCAGCAGGCCCTGGCCTCCAGGTGATTTGGAAATATGCTGAGGCTTCGGGACTGATTCAAAATCCATCCACGCAGTGCTGGCTTTCTGTGCTCTATCTGCAGGAGGAAAACTGTGAGAGCACCTCCGAATAGGGGTCTCAGCCTGCAGGGGGACCCACCCTGTGAGGGGTCCTAGGGAGGGCACCCCGAGAATGAGGTTTGCGTGATGCTTAAAAGGCGAGGAGAATGTGGCTCAGTGGGTTGAGCATTGTCCCATGCATCAAGAGGTTGCTGATTCGATTCTTGGTGAGGGCAATGCCCGGGTTGTGGGCTCCATCCCCAGTAGGGGGCCTGCAGGAGGCAGTCGATCAATGTTTCTCTATCATTGATATTTCTATCTCCTCTCTAAAAAATATCAATAAAAAAACATATATTTTTTAAAAAGGTGAGGAGAGCTAGAGCATGGCCAGGTGAGGGGAGAGGAGTGTGCTCCAGAAGGAACAGCCCACCCCTGTGAAGGCCCTGAGGTGGCAGGAACCAAAGTCCCATGGGCTGGAGCCCAAAATACTGGGCCCGGCACATCTGCGCTTGGGCCTCCTGAATGTCCATTCACCCCTGAGTGTAGACACTGCATGAACAGATGTCCCTGCTTTTGTAAACCCAGCCTCCCCTGGTCCTTGGAAAGGCCAGGTCACTGGGGCTGCAGGAATGAGCTCTGTAGTAGGACACCTGGTCAGAGGCACCGACTCTCCCACTTGCGACTGTGCAACCTCAGCCCAGTCACTCCCTCCTCCTGAGCCTCAGTTGTCCTTATCTGGGCAGCAGGACAAGAATGCCTTTCTGTTAGGGCTGCCTTGAGGATGGAATAAGATCCTGGTAGCCTGGCCCTGAGGCCATTCCCTCCTAATCCCAGTTGTTGACAGAGCACTTAAAACCACTCTCCAGGCGTGGCAGCATTCCTGTGTTTCAGCTCAGAGGGTAATTTCGGTCATAGCAGCCCCCCTTCCACGCTGTGACCACCTGACCTTCCCTACCAGCAGCCTCCTGTCCCTGGACTCTGGCTCCCAGATAGCAGTGGCTGTCTATCTGATGCTCTCATCAGAACCCTGACTGATACATTGCAAGTGGCAAAGTCCAGAGTGACTAATGCTTCTTCTACAGGCTCCCGAGGCCAGTGTCACAGGCTAGGCCACTCCGAACCCAGACTGACCAAGGGGCCCAGGCTCCAGCTGCAGCAGTGCTGCCCAGAGCAGGCTTGGGGGAGGGGAGAGGAGGCAGCCGAGCTTGCACGGGAATTAGCAGCATCTGTCTCACTCTTACATGCCACATCAGGAATGTTGAAGGGCCCTAGCAAGTGTGTGCCTGCCAGGGAGGTGGGCAGGGAGGGGGCACAGGGTGGGCAGTCAAGCTCCTCTTTGTCCCTGGAACCTACCAGGCAGCAGCTGCCCCATCACTCTGAGTGACCTGGCTCAGGTCTCCCATGTGCACAGCACCCACTGAGTACCTGGGATGGGGTGGGAGGGTTCAACTCAGCTCCTGTGGAGCACCATCCTTGTAACCCTGGGCTGTGACATTCCTCCGTTTCTCTACCATTAAATGGAAAGAACGGTCTATCTGAGGAGGCTGTGGTGAGGGAGAGTGGGGGGTGGCTGAGTTTCAGAGGGCAGTGGGTTCATGGTGAGGGAGTGGAAAATGAGGAATCTAGTCTCTTACCCACTTGTTTTCCCACACTACCCCAACCAACACTTTCCCTCAGGCTGAGTCCTGCCTCTCCTGTGACTGGTTGGTTGAAGAAGGACATAGTCACTGATCAGTGACAGCCAGGGGGAGATTTCATTCTGAAGGTGGTGCTCAATCAGAAAGTTTGGGGGCTCCAGGAATTTGGGTTCTTGAGTGCAGGAGGTGCATAAGCCAAGAGTTACTTTAGGAACCTGCCACTGGAGCCGCCTGCAGGGGAATGCGAGGGAAGGGGACCTTGGGCTGCAAAGGGTCCTGCAAGGCCCCAGCACTAGTTCTCACTGAAATACTCATGAGCTCTGCGTGGTGTCCTCCACACATGTGCTCACCCAAGCCTCTGCTCATCCTAATCCTAAGCCCAGAGAGGCATGCAGGGCAGGAGACCCCACTCATATGAGCGAAGGAAGTGACCACTGGGGAAGTGACAGCCCTGGCCTCGGGGACTGCAAGCGTCAGGCCTTGAACCTCCCACTGTGTTTTACCTCCTTCGGGAATGGGGTTGGGGTGCCTCCACAGTTCCTGGTCTGTGCCTTCTCTGAGAGGGAGGCCCCTGGAGGAGATGCAGTTTTGGGGGGAAATGAGTAGTTCAATTTGGGATATGGTGACTCAGAGAGGCATGGATGGGACATGAGGAGACCCAGAGTAGGAAAGGACCATGGCCATGAGGTGCTGCTCAGTCTTCCAGCACCAAATTCTGGACAATCCTATGCCAGGACAGGGCAAGAAAGACAGGCCCTGGGTCAGGCACCCTCATCCCATGGTTCAGTGGCTGGAGAGCAGCAGCAGTAACCTTGGGATGGACTGAGGAAGGCTCCAGACTCAGAGCCCTGGGAAGCTGAGCCTCTCTACTCCCTCCCCGCAAGGGCATCTGAGAACAGGGCCTTGAGGGCTCTCTAGGGGAGGACGGGGCAGGCAGGAACAGCTGCAGTCCAGCCGGGAGGACGGCAACCAGCTGCTGCTGGGGAGGCTGGCCAGGGCAGGCGGGGCAGCACGGCCCAAGCTCCCAGCCTGAGCGGCAGAGCGTGGGAGCAGGCGGCAGCCTGGAAGTTGGGTTTTGGGCTTTCACGCTGTGTTAACTGTCAGCTTGGTTAATGCTGAGCAGATGGGGGCGGGGCCCTGCCCGCTCTCTCGGCAACAGCCCCAGGTCATGCATGCGCACAGGGTACAGGAGTCCTGCCCTGTGAACGGCGCTGTGTGGACTCCTCTGCCCATAGCGCTCGTTCACACCATCACATACACAAGATGGTGCCAGTGAGAGACAGACCAAGACAGAGGTCCGCCCCAGGACAGCTGGAGGTGGAGGTGGAGGTGGAGGTGAACCCAAGGCCTGGCACAGAGCCCTGTGAGTCCGTCACCTAGGAGAGCCCCTAGCCTGGGGATCCCTCCACCCTTTTCCCCCTCCATCCAGAATACAAGGCAGACATCAGGCACAGGGAGGTTTATTTCAAAAAAATAATTTATAAAAGGCCATTTGCTTCTGTGTTTTTGGCAGGCTTCCAGCATCAGCTAGGAGCACAGGGGCCAAGCTCCTTCCACCAAGATGCTGGGACAAGCAGCAAAGGGGAAGTGGGGGGACGCCTGGGGGAAGGGGGTTCAGAGGCCCGAGATCTCTCTTGGTGTAGGAAAGCAGGGGGTCTGGGATAGCCCTGCAGCCTTGGGTCCAGCCAAACCCCTGATCAACTGTCAAGGCCCAGGATGCCAAGCAGAGCCCTCTATTCAGGCTGTTAGGTGCTCGGCCATGAATCCCAGGGCTGGGTTGGGCCTGGAGACTAGGGTTGAACTCTGAGCTGGGACCCCAGGACCAAGGACAGACCTCCCCAAAGCAAAACCAGAGACCTGGGACAGGACCCAGAAGTTGGACTGGGGCTGCTGAGATCAAGCACCACCAGGCTTCAACAGAGCCAGGTGGCCCAATGCTGCTGCATGTCCTGCCTGTCCAACCTCCTGCTCCTGCTCAAGTCTGCACCCCATGACAGGGGAAGGAACTGGGCCCCAGTGGCAGGGGGTCATGGCTGAAAACAGAGTCATTGGAGGAGCAGGTGCTGCTGGCATCCCCACCGGCTGGGGAGTAGGGTCCAAAAGTCAGGCGGAGGTCCAGGTACTGCGGGGAACAGTGCTGGTTAGCCCTGATAGTTAGCTCAGATAAAGCCCAAAGGGGAGTGGGCAGAGGGTGGTCCTGGGACAGGGGAGGAGGTGTACCTCCTCAGAGATGGCCAGCAGGACCTTGTCCAGTGCCTCCACCAGCTGCTTGAAAGTGGGCCTCTGAGAGGGTGCCGCATGCCAGCACTCACGCATCAGCCCATACCTGAGAGGGGGGCAGGGTCAGAAGCAACCACAGGCCTGAGTGAAGGGAGAACCTCATGACCCCTGTGAGTGGGCAGGGAAGGTTGGGAAGGGGAGGGGTCTACTGAGGGGTGGGTGAAAGGGCACAGAGCCAGGACCCCCCTCCCCCACTGGCCTGGGCCGAGGAGGTGACAGTCACAGTGAGTTAGTGCTGATCCCTCCCCTGGGCCAGACCCTGAGGCCAAGTCAGAGCAGAGAGTGAGGGGTGGTGCGGAGAGTAGGGCATGGCCTCACAGCTCTGGAGGGCAGTTCGGGGGCCGGTCCATCCGATGTCCCTCCCGCAGCAGTGAGAACAGTTCCTCCACGGGGATGCCAGGGTATGGGGAGCCCCCAAGGGTGAAGATCTCCCACAGCAGGATCCCGAATGACCACCTGGAGGCAGAACCAGGGCTCAGTAGGGCACAGCTTCGCCCCTGCTCCTGGGCCTCTGATAGGAGCTTTTTTGGGAGTTTGGTCCAACTCAGGGCCCAGGGCTATGTGACCTTGGGCCAGCACTTTGCCTTTTCTGTGGGGTAGGACAAGGGTCCTGGCAGACACTCAGAACCCCAGCATCCAGGACTCACACATCACTCTGGTGTGTGTAGACTCGGTCAAACAAGGCCTCTGGTGCCATCCACTTGACAGGCAGGCGGCCCTGGAAGGAAGAGGAGGAGGCCTTGGTGCCAGTCCCACAGGTCCTGCCACCCCTTCCTCCAGCTCTGCTCCACCCCCCTCACATTGCTGGTTTTCTTGTAGTAGTCAATGTGGTGGACGCCTCGGGCCAGTCCAAAGTCAGCGATCTTCATCACATTGTCCTCTGTCACCAACACGTTACGGGCAGCCAGGTCTCGGTGGATGCACTGGGGACAGGGCAGGGGGCTTATGCTTATTAGGACACATAGCATCTCACGGTAACCTTGGTGGGTAGGGATCATCATTTTACAGATGAGGAAGTCAGGATGCAGAGGGGAGACCTGAGCAGTCCAATTTCAGGGTCCTCACGTTCTCTCATGTGGCCTCTTTCCCTGCCCTGCCTATGGTTAGGACATATGTGAGGACGGAATGGGACAGGCACTGAAATCTACATACAGAAGGCCTTAGGGTAATGAGAAAGGGGAGAGAGGGAGAAGTTGGAGACATTGAATGCCAGGGTCATAAAGATATGGAGACAGCAGTTGGCAGTGGCCTGGAGTGCTGCTACTGCCCTCACCTTTCGAGACTCCAGGTACTGCATGCCTCGGGCCACCTGGTAGGCGCAGGAGACCAGGGCAGGGAAGGAGAGTGGCCCCTCACTGCTCCGAGGCCCATCAGGGCTGAGATCGGGGCCCGGGGGGCGCCGGGCCCGCAGGAACTCCCGCAGGTTTCCCTTGGCAGCACACTCCACAATCACATACAGGGGGCCTGCAAAGGTGACGGAGACAGGGAGGCTGCCAAGGCTGCACTTATTACCACAACCATTCCCGCCCTGGGCCCACCTCACCCCACCTTCTTGGGTGCAGACACCCAGCAGGTTAATAATATTTTTGTGTTGACCGATCAGCTTCATCACTTCCATCTCAGAGACCAGATCTGCCAAGTCCTTGTCAGAGGCGTTGTCTGCAAGGGCGACAGCCAGGGTGACTACACAAGGCAGGCTGTAGGGTGTGGGAGAGGACATGAAGCGCTGGACCAGGAGTCAAGAAGGTCTGGGACTGAGTCCCCACGAGGCTGCGTAGCCTTGATAGTCACCTAACCTCTCTGAACCCTGGGATCCACTTGTATGAAATAGGATTCCACACCATGCCCTACCTCTCAGAGCAGTTGTGAGGATGCAACAAGAATCAAGGATCTAAAAGAAGTGGGCCTGCCGGTGAGGGGCCAGGAAACAGGAGAGGGGGAAGAGCTCTGAGCAGGAAGGAAGCTTGTCTGCAGGGCCTGGCATTAGTCCCTGAATGGGGTGAGAGCTCCTGGGGGCGGAAAGCAGGCTGGCGCCCTGAGGTCTGTCTGACCAGGGCCTGGCGTCCATCTGGCCTGGGAATTCAGGGAGCCGCCAGTGGGGCACAGCTAGGGGAGGCCTGGAAGAAGGCTGTGGAGCAGGGGTGGGCCCTCAGGGCTGACCCATGGCCCTGGGCCAATGACATACCCTTCCCACCAGACCTCGCAATGCATATTTCTCAATCTCTGCCTCCAGGAAAGTGCCAGGTGGCCCCAGCTGTGCAGAGAGGAGCTGGGGGTAAGGGGGTGGAGAACAGAAGAGTGCTTTGGGCCACTCTGGTAGAGGAGCCTGGGAGACAGCAGTGAGAAGCCCCTGTGGTAGATTCCAGGAGCGGCCTAGGCACCTTGGGGCTCCTGCTTGGAGGCTGGGACTGAATTTGAGCAGAAAGGCTGTTCTGGAGTGATAGACACAACAGGCAGACATGGGAAGGGCCCTGCGCGAGGCTGAGGGTGAGACTTGGGGGGAATGAGGTGGTGTCCTACACAGCTGACAAGGTTACTTGAGGTCAAAGTTTATATAGGGTCGGGGCTGACAGGGGATAGTAAAGCCCAGTTACCCCAAATCCTTAGAGTCATCACCATCCCAATGGGTAAGATTTTTTGCATCAGGAATTTTTATGAACCTGGGGGCTCAGAGGTAGGGACATGTGAGGAAACTGAGACTCAGAAGTGACTTGTCAGAGTCAGTAGCAGAGTTGGGCCTCAGGCCCAAGGGTGGGATCCGACAGCCTCTCCTGGCCCCTAGTGCTCACCTGACAGCACTATGAGCTCCTTCCGTTAGTCCCAAGGCCACAGTACCTCCCCCAGGCCGCCACACTCACCCTTGAGCATCTTGACAGCCACAGTGCTGGCTTGGTCAGGCTGGGCTGGGTCCATGCCTAAGGCCTCTGCACGCACCACCTGCCCAAAGCAGCCCTCGCCCAGGGGCTTCCCAAGAACCAGCCTAGAAATAAGAAAGCTGAGGTCCCAACCGTCCGGGCATCCTTCCTGCCTGGGGCCTGCATCCACCACCCTCACGCCACACAGCATACCTGTCCCGGGGGAACTCCCACTGCGGGTCCAGGGGGAGGTCTAGATTCACGAGGCCAGCCAGCAGAGGGGGGCCGCTGGAGGAAAGACGGACGCCCCGCACCAAGGATGAGCTGGACTTGGCTGAGGAGCCTGACTCCAGGGAGAACTGCAAAGTGGGAGACTTGGTTGGCCTGCTGGCGCTGGGCTGTGGTGGGATGGACGGCCGAGAGTCTCACTATGGGACACAGGGGTGGGGACGCGTCGTACCTGTCGGGCCAGAGGGAAGCGGGACAGCTTCTGCACCGTGGCAGGCTGCCGGGGGTGCCGACCGTGGAGCACCTGTCCGCGATACAGGCCGGCCAGCAGCAGGAGCACCACCAACACCAGAGCGCCCGACGTGTACAGGATGATGTCTGTGTATCTGGCGTCGGGCGCTGTTGCTGTCCATGCGAGGTCCTCCTCTGTCCGCAGACACATAACTGACCAGTCAGTGGTCAGATGACTGGCCCTATGCCCTCTCCCTCAGGCCCTCACAGCTCCCGCCACACACGGATGCGCATGCCAAGAAAACTGTAGTGATGCTCAGTCCCACAGAGGCCTGGGTCCCAATGACAGTCACATGTCGACATGCAGAGGGGCTGCTACATGCGAAATCCAACACAAAACCACATGCCATGTCCCGAGCTTAGATTCCCACAGGCCAAGGGGAAATGTCCACCCGCAGGTCACAGCCCACTGCTGGGTCAGAGTTGGATCCCGAAGCCTCTCCTGGCCACCTCAGGTGCTCACCTGGCAGCACAGTGAGCCAGGCCGACTGGTAGGAGAGGCCAATGGAGTTGCCTGCCAGACAAGTGTACTCCCCTGCGTCCTCGGCCGACACGTTACGAAGGTAGAGGACCTCTACCTCTGAGCTATTGATGTCTGTTGTCTGGGGATGGGAGACACATTCAGGGGTCACAGCAGGGCCCAGGGCCAGGAAGGGAGCTGGCAATCACCCTCCCCACCACGGGAGAAGGGCAGGAAGGGCTCGGGCACCGCAGGGGCTGGACCTTCAAGACTTGCACATAAGGGAAGCCGTCGGCACCGAAGTTGCTGCCGTTGATGACAATGTGCTTCAGCCACTGGATGTGAGGCTGGGCGTCACTGTACACCTTGCAGAGCAGCTCCACGTCACTGCCCACTACAGCTGTGGTATTGGCCGGGAGCCCTGCCTGCAGGATGGGCCGGTGCGGGGACCGCTCTGGGGGCCGGGCCGGGCCGTCAACCTTGACCAGCGGCACCCACAGAAGCACCCTGGTCACCTGCCTCCAACTTGCCCAGCTCAAGGGAGAGACCTTCTTGATATACAGCTCAGACCTTGTCTGTCTTCTGCTTACCCCACTTAAACCTTCCATGGCTCCCCATTGCCTTTGGGGAGGACAACTTCTCAGCCTCGAATTCAGGACCCTTCATGGCCTGGCTTCCCATGAAAACACCACACCCCAGGCATACATCTCCCCACAAATGCATTATGTTCTTTACACTGAAGGCCTTTACTGAACCCGTGCCCTCTGCCTCCATGTCTTCCCTACTTTTCTTCTTGGCTAATCTCTGCTCCTCCAGGTCCACATTACCCTCTGTGCTTCCCTCACGCCCACCAGCACACTTTAAACAGTTTGAGTGACTCATCTAAGACCCAGTCCATGTTGCCTGCCAGACTGGGCTCTAACTGAGGGCACATTCTGGGCTTCCACCTCCCCTCCTCCCCGCACTGCCTCACTTGCCCATCCGCTCACCCAGCACGTCCAGCAGATAGCTGTAGCGGATGCTGCCCACTGAATTCTCCACAAGGCAGGTGTATGAGCCTCGGTCTGAGGGCACTACGCTTTCCATCACCAGGCTCCAGTGCTGATGGCGCAGCTGGGGGAAGGGGAAGTGTCCACGAGGGGCCACTCACCATGCCCATGAGGGGAGTAGGATGGGAGAGAGAGAGGGGGCAAGGCCAGGGACTTTGGGACAAAGGAGCAGACGCCAAGAAATGCCTGAGCCCTGAGTTTTAGCTTGGCCTCTTCCTCACTGTGCCACTTTTGCCAGCTTTGCCCTCTGAGTCTCGGTTTCCTCATTACAGGCTGGAGCTGCACTTGCAGGGTCTCACCATGAGAATGAGCTGCCCAAACTTATGGATGCTGGTCAGGGGTCCTTCCTCCTTTAGAAATGGCGTCGCTCCGGGGGCTAAGTCACTTGCCAGAGAGTGGCAGAGTGGGAACTTGAACCAGAGCTGTCCAAGTCCACAGCCTAGTGCTTCTTCTGGGGTGGCAGAGTGGCCTTCTTTGTTCAAGAAGGAACTGGGGGTTGATTTGTAGGTATGAGGGGGCCGGTGGGAGAGCAGGTACCCTTGGAACCCAGGGACTCACCCGCACGCCTCCAATGCGATGCTCCCCATGAAAGTCCTGTCCATCTTTGAGCCAGCGGATGGTGGGCGTGGGGTTTCCTGCAGCTGGACAGCGGAACTTGACGGTGTTCCCAGCAGGCACTGCATGCAGTTTCTTCTCCATGCGCTGGGGGTGTGTCCAGTAGGGTGCTGGAGGGGAAGGAAGAACTTAGTGCCCCCAGGATGACTACTTGCTTCCACACAGGTCTCCTCTCAGGGAGCAGCTGGGAGGAGGGAAATGAGCCCCCGAGGACCTATACTGACCATGCTGTGGGTAAACATGCCTATTTGAAGGGCCATTGTGTTCCTCATCACCATTGCTGGAGGTCGAGGAGTCTATTCAGGGATAGAGGGAGAGATATGAGGCCGGGACAGGAGAGTCTCCCCCTAGGCAGCCCTTAACCGCTGCCAGACCCCCTTACCATCCATAACCAAGGTGACATTGTGCAGGACAAACATGGAGCCTCGTGCTAGGCAGAGGTAGTGCCCAACATCCTCGGGTAGGAAGCTGGCGATCTCCAAGCGGCCCCTCCAGCCTCGTACCCGGCCAGCAGGTGCCAGGCGACTGCCCTCCTTGTACCAGTGGCCACCACGCTCAGCCTTCCCACAGCATAACTGCACGGGCTGCCCAAGGACGACACTCAGCTCCTGTTCTGGCTGCTCCGGGCTGGGGGCTAGGCAGGGCTCTGCGGGCCAAGGGCAGAGGTCAGTGAGCCCCGCAGCGCCAACTGAGGCAGCCCCTGCACAGATAGAACATGCTGCACATGCAGGGCACGAGCACCTCAGACACATGCTGGACACCTACTGCCTCTCCACACACACACAACCACGTGCTATAGGTGCTACATGCAGAGGTAAGGCCATGCCTCTGATGCACATCACACATGGTGAGTAGCACACCTGTTGGGCTGAACATGACACTGTCCAACACACACACACATACACAAGGCACATGCTACAGGACACACATCACACCACTCCAAGACATAATACCCTCCCAGTGCATCCACCACACGTAAGGCCTGGGTCTCCCAAGCCACACACACAGTGCACAGAACACACACACACACACACACACACACACACACACCCCCAAGGGGCTCACCACCAGCTCTGCAGCCCAGCTCAGGGCCCTGGGCCCTGCAAGGCCAGTCCTCTTTCGTGGACACAGAGACAGGTGGATGCTTTCTGGGAGCCAGACACTGAGTCTCAATGGTTGCCTCCTGCTGCCACCTCCCCAGGGCCTGGGCCAGGATCCTCTCCAGCTTTGCTCAGCTCCCTCTTGGTGCCAACTCTTCCCACCCCTGCCACCCTCTCCCACCTTAGAGGTCATACCCAGCTCCATTTCCTCAGAGGTCTCAAAGGACAAAGCTGGAGCCCAGGGTGCTCTCAGGAGGAACCCTAACAGGACCAGCGGCAAATGCATCTTCTCCCTGTTGCTCATGGGGCTCAGGCTGGGCTTCCCACCGATGGCCTTCCTGAAAGAGAAAGGAAGAAGAGTTCCTGCTTCATGTGCACCTTGGCTGGTGCTATTCCCTTATTTTGTAGATGAGGAAACTGAGACAGGAAATGGCTGGCCACTTTCAAGCCCCCCACCGCAAGGCAGCAGCAGGGCAGACTGGAAGCTGGTCTGCTGTTGCAGAGCCCCAGGCTGCCGCACAGTAGGTTGTGCAAGCGGGGGTGGGGGTGGGCGGGGCTTCCTGCTCAGCACTGGTCCTGCGGAGACCTTGGCACGAGTTCACAGCAAGGGCAGTTTTGGGATTCTTTCTTTGGAGGCAAGCAGAGAATGGAAACATATCTTCTGCTCACTCTTAGCACACATGATTTATTTTTTGCTGAATAAATGCATTTATTTCTGAAGAGCAAAAAAAAAAACAAAATCTGAAACATAATACAAGGCCAAACTGCAGCATCTGGATGCTATCTGATCTGATCCCCACTCCTTATTAGCATTGCTGACATTTCCATGACCAGCTTTGGATACCTCCAGTGGCAGGGCGCTTACTACTAACAAGGCAGCACACTCCATGCCAGCAGTTCTTCCTCCTTCTGAACCAGAACTGCATCTTGGGAATATCTCTGCTTTTTGTGTCCCCACAACTCCATCTGAGGCAATGCAGGCTCTTGTAAAGAATGTAGACTCTGGTGTCTGACAGAGCCAAGCTCAAATCCTAGCTCTTACCAACTTGCTTGTAAGAGCCATGTCTGGGTCGCTGGCCTCATGGGAGTGCTTTGAGGATAAAAGAGAATGGATGTAGCCCTAACTGGTTTGGCTCGGTGGATAGGCCTGCGGACTGAAGGGTCCCAAGTTTGATTCTGGTCAAGGGCATGTACCTTGGTTGCAGGCACATCCCCAGTAAGAGGTGTGCAGGAGGCAGCTGATCGATGTTTCTAACTCTCTATCCCTCTCCCTTCCTCTCTGTAAAAAAAAAAAAAAAAAAAAAAAAAAAAAAAAAAAAAAAAAAAAAAAAAAAAAAAAAATCAAATAAATATATATGTTTAAAAAAGAGACCATTTATGCAGGGGCTGGGTACACAGAATGTTGGAATGGTCTCCTTCCCCATCCCCTCCCTGTAATTGTCACCCAGAGTCTTCCCTCCACCAGTCACCCCCAGGTCCTGTCAGGTGTGATGCACCCCCCCCACACACACACCATCTGATTATCCTCTTCCAAATGCCACCAAGGATGTCTCCTTACCCTCAAACCTAAGCGTCAGCTAGGGCAGGGGAAGAGGGCGACCAGTGTGGTCCGGGAGACCCACTGGCTATTGCCTGGGGCTGGCTGATAGTCAGGGGGGGTAATGGTGTCTCTGAGTCTACCTTGCCCAGGAAGTCCCCTACACCCCCTCTCTTCAGCCACAGCCCTCTTTCCAGCTCTGGCTCTGAGGCAGGGGCACTTGGCTTGTCCTGGGCAAAGCCATCATTTTGCTCTTCCCTGGGTTGCCCCTGCAGGTGGAGCATAACTCTGTTCATCCCCTCACCTCACCCTTGCCTCATTGCCAGTCCATTCTGCCTCCTTGATCCCTCTCCAGCCTATCCCACCTCTGCTTCCTGGACTCAAGGCAGGCCATAGTCACCTGTAGCTTGGGCCTTTGCAAACATCTCCCTGGGCTCTCCAGCCTCCATTCTCCAGCAGACTTTAACCATTACAAGGCTGCCCTCTCACCCCCTTCTTAGCCCCCTCCCCACCAGCTTACAAATTCTTAATGGCTGCCTGTGCCCAGCGGGATCCAGCCCACACTGTACAGCATCCCAGGCCTCCCTCCCTGCTGGGCCACTCAGGTTGCACAGCCTGCCCGTTCAGTACCTTCAGCACTGAAGCCACTGGCTTTCAAAGCTGGGCACATCTTGTCTCTTGACCTCTGTGTCCCATCTCTCTTCCCCACCTGGCTCGGATGCCACTCTCTCTGGGTCCACCCCGTTTCCGTGTCCCTCCTGGTAAAATCCGCCGCCCTCACTACTGTAGGGAGCTCAGCTCTCTGGGTTCACAGCTCCGGTTGGGGAGGTTATATTTTCACCTTCAGGCCACCCTGACCTTATCACCCCAGGGTCCTTAGCATGGTCGCAAGCGGACAGGGGACCGTAGTGCCCGACGGGCACCAAGTAGTCCGGGGTTCGCTTCCAACCTCCGGCACTCAAGCGCTGGGGGACCCTGGGCAAATGACTGCACCTCTCCGAGCCTCAGCTTTCTCATCTCCACTCCGGGCGCGCAGACACTCCAGAAGCGGAGGATCAGCGAGCTCTTCCTCCTTCACCCCTACTCCACCACCCTGGGGGGAGGTGCCAGTCGGCGGGTCCCCAGGAGGAGCAGCGGAGACAGCCTGTCCGCCCCCGCCCGGGTGGGCAATGAGTAACCAGCTCCACGGCCAGGGTGCTCTTTGGACGGAGCGGGACAAAAGGCCCTGTGTGCACGACGGGTTACTGATTTACCGTCCCCCTCCGCCCACCCTGCGGAGCGGACGCCCGGGTCCCCATCGCAGGGATGGGGCAGCTCCCGGAGCCCCATCGCCGCTCGCCCCCTGGCGGCTGGGAGCGCAGCCAGGGTCCGCATCGGGCCCCGGTACACCTGGAGCCTCCGCGGGGCAGCTCCCGGCACAGGGTGCTGGCTCACCTGGGTCTTCGGCGTCCCCGGTCCTGGCTCCTGCCCGGCCGATCCCCTAGCGCAGCGGAGACCGAGGACTCAGCCAGCGCGCTCCTCCGCCCGGGGCCGGAGCGCGGGGAATGCGCTCGCGAACGCCGCGCGGAGCCGGCGGCCCAGCGCCCCGCCCACCCGGCCGGGCCCCTCCTGGACCTGCTGTCCTGACAGCCGCGAGGCTGCCCGCGGCGCAGGATCCCACCCACCTGGAGACCAGCTCCTGAACCCAGAGCGCTGACGGCCGACGATCAGCCCGATCCCGGAGGCCCGCCCAGCCTGCAGCACACCCCCTCGGACGCCGCCTCTTTTGCCCCATTCAGGCCAGACTTCGAAGTTCTAGTCTAGTCCTCGCTCTCCATCTCCTGCTCGACACCCCTCCGCAGGGAGGCCCTGCCCTTCTCACCCGCTCGCCTCTGCAGACCTTGGTCCAGCCTGGCCCCTCTGTCTTCTGCGCAGTCGCCATGTGGTGGCGAGCACACGGCCTCTGCCCTCATCCCCATCCAGTCTCTGCACAACCTTCCGAGTGATATTAAAATACATTCTGACTCCGTATGTATGTTGTGGTTGACTGTGCCAATCACAACCACCCCTTTCCAGTTTTCCAATAGCTTCCTTTGGGGATGCGAGGCATGACCTGCCCCTGCGCGCATCTCCGTTTCTTCCTTGTGCCCACCCTACTTTTGCACCTGTTGTTCCCGCTTCCAGGAAAGATTTTTTTTTCTCTCTCGGTCTGGTTAGTTCATCTCATTCTTAGGTCTCAGCTCCCTTCCTCAGAAGAAGCCCTTTGGACTCACCAGGTCCCTCTTCAGGTCTTCTCTGAGCATGGAGAAAGACACTGAGTGTGGGGTGGGGTGTGGGCTGGGAGGCGGTGGGCGTGGTAAAGTGATTCAGAGTACAGATTGCAGAGCTCAATCTCATCACACAAGGCTCTGACAAGTTACTCCATCTGTACCTTCATTTTCTTCTCAGCAAAAACAGGTATAATGATAGTGTATCATTCCCAAGAAGTGGTTGCAAAAAGTAGACACGTTAGTATGTGTAAGCCTTAGAACACTGCTTGACATCGAGCACTTGCTTTGTAACGCTAGCTATGATTACTTAGCACCTACTATTTTTTCTTAATATATATGTGTGTGTGAGAGGAAGAGAGGGAGAGAGAGAGATAGAAACATCAATGATGAGAGAGAAACATTTATAGGTTGCCTCCTGCACGCCCCCTACTGGGAATCAAGCCAACAACCCTTGCATGTGCTCTTTGGAATCAAACCTGGGACTCTTCAGTCTGAAGGCTTGATGCTCTATCTACTGAGGGTTTCTTCATATTTTTTAAAAATCTTTTTTAAAAATTGATTTGAGGGACATCCATTTGTTGTTCCACCTATTTATGCATTCATTGGTTGATTTTTTGTTGTTAATCCACACCTGAGAATATTTTTCCATTTATTTTTAGTTTTTTATAATAGAAATTAATATTTATTACAGATCCTCTATTATTGAAAGTATTACATATGTCCCCCTTTTTTCCCCATTGACCCCTTCTAGTCCCATGCCCCCAGGCTTCACCACACTATTGTCTGTGTCTATGGGTTATGCATATATGCATATAAGTTCTTTGGTTGATCTCTTCTCACCCACTCACAACGCCCCTCCCCCCCCACACACACACACTTTCCTTCCTTCTGAGATTCCCCAGTCTGTTCTATGCTTCTATGTCTCTGGATCTATTTTATTCATCAGTTTATTTTGTTCATTAAATTCCACATGTGAGTGAGATCACGTGATACTTGTCTTTCTTTGACTGGCTTATTTCCCTTGGACAATGCTCTCCGGGTCCCTCTATGCTGTCTCAAAGGGTAAGAGATACTTCTTTTTTATTGCTGCAAAGTATTACATGGTGTAAATGTACCATATCTTTTTATTCACTCATCTACTGATGGGCACTTGGGCTGTTTCCACTGAGCCAAACCTGCTAGGGCTCTAAACGTAGCTACTATAAATTGTGCTGCTATGAACATAGGACTGGGGATTGATTTGGCAACATGTGCCCTGATCAGGAACTGAACTGGTGATATATTTTGGTGAGTGGGACAACATTTAATTAAAAAAATTAAATCTTTCAATTACTGTTGACTTCACCACTATATCTCAAGAGCCTGGCACATGTAGTTGCCCTTCAAATACTTCTGCCTTACTTGCAAGTATTTCTTGCCTGAGCATCTTGACAGGGGCCAAATAGAAGATCAGCCAGACTTTGATCTCTGCCCAACACTCATCTGAGGTCCAAGCCCTTTACTCCTTGAAGGCTCCTGGAGAAGAAAGGGAACCTCTCAACTGGGGTCTTGGCTTACCTCCCACTGGAGACATTGGCCGTTGGAAAGCAGCTTGCATTTCCATTGTTATGACAAGGAGCCTAGTCTCTCACCCTTACTCCGGAGGAGGGTATGGGGGAGGAGGACGGAGGCTTCCGTTGCATAACTAAAAAGCCCATTAAAGTGAGAATGGCTGTGATGAGTTTAAAGAAAGCCTTGAAAAATAGTTCGAATAAAATGACTCTGAAATATCACAATTTGACGATGGTAGCTCTGAAAAAGTTATTGAGGAAGGATCTGAGAGAGTTTGACAAGGAAAAGTCAGCTGAAAAGGAAGAAGACGCAAATAAAGTTTTTGATGATGAGTCTGATGAAGAAGAGGGTGAAGAAGATGCAGATGAAAAGAGGCTTGAAGATGCTGATAAAAGGAGAAAGAAGATGATGCAGATGAAAAGATGTTTGAATATTTAGATGAAAATAAAGATGAAGTAGATGCAAAGGATGATGAAGAAGGTATAGATGAAAACATGTAAGGAGATGAGGATTCCTGTGAGAAGTTTGATGATTCTTATGAGAAAGGGACTATGGGCCGTGTGGGGGGGAATGTTCGGGAAGAAAGGGCCCTGTCTCACGCAGCAACTTCATCCTCAGTAGTGATGATGGTGATGATATTTAACCCCTTAAACTTGCTTTTGAGGGAAAGTCCTCCATCTATGTTTTGCCTAAGTTCCAGGATAATTACTAATAGCGTTAATAAACATTGCATAGTGATAGGAGGTCACTAGATTAATGCATTGTCTTTTTCATTGTTATCTGTACTTAATGATCATAAATATATGTTAATTGGCCATTCAGTTAAAACTTCAGAGTAAAATGCAAGTGAACTGGATACTCGTCCTTTGTCAGATTTGTTAAACTCATGCAGAATATTTTTTTTAAATATTCTGATTAAAGTCTGTGATATTAAAAAATAAAATAAGTTGTTAATATGCAGAAACTGAAAATTGGACTTGAGTTAAATTGCATTTTAAGTTCTTGCTATTACTTTATTTATACTTTAGTTTTTTAAGAATTTGGAAATTCTGCTAAGAGTCTCCTTGCTTCCAGCTTATATTACCACTTAAGTCCCTGTTTTCTCTTCTCTAAACCAGAACATGTTACTCAACTTATAAGGTAAACAGGACTTTGGAGTTTTCCCCGGCCCAGTCCTTGCAAGTTACTTTTATTTGTTTTCCTTTCTACCCTCTTTCCATGAAAATTGCAGGAGTAAACTTCCTGAGGTCCATCCACAGCTTTCTTTTCTGAAAATACAGGGGAGGGAGTTAGAATTCTGCTCTGCACTGTGTGGCAGAAGTTGATTGGAGTGTGGGACCTCTCCCCAGAGATGTGCACGTACTACACAACATTTTGTATACAGTTTGGGAGATTCATTGCTCCCTGGAGTTTAAGAAGTTCTGTCATCATTCCTACTTCAATTTTGTGTGTTTTTTGTTGTTGTTCTAGTGTGGTGCCTAGTACTATGCTAAATTGTGTAGTCCCAGTAAAATGTTGGGTCTTCTTGCTTATGCTTTCCAAATTAAGTATTGATGAATGCAACATTAAGAAGCTATTCTCATAAATTAGAAGCATTGAAATAAACTGAATTGATGTTCTTTGATTAAAAAAATGAAGTGATTTGTTTCCTTTATTTTTCTTTTCCTTGTCAAACAAAAGAATGATCTCCTCCCAATAATAAATCAGAAGAGAATTGGCTATCTTTTAGAAACAGCTTGTCCTACCTAGCTATTTTGCCTCAGTGGCTCAAGTGTCAGCCTGTGGACCAAAGGGTCCTGGGTTCGATTCCAATCAAGGGCATGTACCTTGGGTGCAGGCTCCTCTCTGGCCCAGGCCCTGGTAGGGGTGTGTGCAGGAGGCAACCAATGGATGTGTTTCTCTCACATCGATGTTTCTCTCTGTTCTTTCACTCTTTTTTCTACTCTCCCCAAAAAACAATGGAGTTGAAAAAAGAGATAGAGGAAGACATAAACAAATGGAAGAATATACTGTGTTCATGGATTGGTAGACTCAACATCAATAAAATGTCCATACTACCCAAAGCAATCTATAGATTCAATGCAATCCCCATTAAGATACCAACAGCATATTTCACAGACTTAACAAACTTCCCCAAAATTCATATGGAATAAAAAGAGACCCCAAATAGCTGCAGCAATCCTGAGAAAGAAGAACAAAGTTGGAGGGATCACAATACCAGATATCAAGCTATATTACAAAGCCACTGTCCTCAAAACCACCTGCTACTGGCACAAGAACAGACTTATAGACCAATGGAATAGAATAGAGAACCCAGAAATCAACCTAAGCCATTATGCTCAATTAATATTTGACAAAGGAGGCAAAAGCATACAATGGAATCAAGACAGTCTCTTCAATAAATGGTGTTGGGAAAATTGGAGAAACACATGCAAAAAATGAAACTAGACCACCAACTTACACCATGCACAAAAATAAACTCAAAATGGATAAAGGACTTGAATGTAAGACGGGAAACCATAAAAATCTTAGAATAGTCCATTGGCAGCAAAATAGCAACATATGTCATAGCAATATCTTTACCAATACAGCTCATAGGACAATGGAAACGAAGGAAAAAATAAACAAATGAGACTTCATCAAAATAAAAAGCTTAGCAAGAAAGCACACAGCATGGGAGAACATATTTGCCAATGCTATCTCCAATAAGGGTTTAATCTCTAAAATTTATAGGGAGCTCATAAACTTAACAAAAGGAAGGTAAACAATCCAATAAAAAAAATGGGCAAAGGACATAAGTAGGTACTTTTCGAAAGAGGACACACATAAGGCCAAGAGACATATGAAAACATGCTAAAAGTCACTAATCATCCGAGAGATGCAAATCAAAATGACAATGAGGTACCATCTCACACCTCTCAGAATGGCTATCATCAACAAATCAACAAAGGCCAAGCGTTGGAGAGGATGCGAAGAAAAAGGAACCTTTGTGCACAGTTGGTGGGAATGCAGACTGGTGCAGCCACTGTGGAGAACAGTATGGAGTTTCCTCAAAAAATTAAAAATGGAACTGCCATTGGACCCAGTGATCCCACTTCTAGGATTATATCCCAAGAAATCAGAAACATCGATCAGAAAGAATAATGCAACTCTATGTTCATGGCAGCACAATGTATCATAGCTAAGATTTGGAAACAGCCTAAGTGGCCATTAGCAGATGAGTGAATTAGAAAGCTGTGGTACAGTTACACAATGGAATACTATGCTGCTGTAAAAAAGAAGGAATTCTTACCATTTGATACAGCATGGATGGACCTGGAGAGCATTATGCTAAGTGAAGTAAATCAGTCGGAGAAAGATAAATATCACATGATTGCACTAATTTGCAGAATATAATGAACAACATAAACTGATGAATAAAAACAGAGCCAGAGGAAAAAATATTTTAGAATATAATAGAAGTAATCCTCTTATTTGCAGATTTTTAATATTTCCTACAACTTTTGTGATATTACACTATGTGTAGTACCGTTTTGGTAATATTATTATATTTAAAATCTTTTTTCTTGAAATATTAATGTATATAGCCTGTAAATGGCTAATTTTTTTGTACTACAATCTGGTAATAGATTTATTTTGTATATTGCAAAAATTTGAGAAAAAAATTAAAATCAGTGGAAAAATATCCTTGGGCGAGGATTAACAAAGAGACAAAACGAGAGAATAATACATAAATAAATAAAAACAGCCTGTCCTGGTTTCCCTCCTCCAGGGTCCCTCCTTGCTGAGGCTTCTGGCACTGGGGGTGCTCCCCAGCAATTGGAAGCTTCCTGCCAGAGGGGGCTTCACCGGACCCCCTGGACTCCTGGAGAAACTCAGCCCCCCACCTCTGGTCTTCTGCTGGCTCTCTTAGTGAATGTGTTTGTTGGGGGCAGTAGTGGGTTGAGCTGCTAGCAGGAACTGGACCCCACACGGCTTTCATTCAACTTCCAGGCACTTCCCAGTATGCCTGAGACAAAAGCAAAGGCTGCCTCCTGAGATGCCCAAGTCCCTTAGGTTGGCAACCTCCCCACAACCTCTCCACTGGATCTGTATATCCCTTGTCCAGCCCCACTCTGGCATTCACCACCTCTCACACTGACCCTCTGCAGAATCTGACACTCTCACAAGGTCATCCATTCACTCATTCACTTGCCAAGTGTTTATTATGTGGTATGCACTATCCCAAATCCTAGGGATAACGTCGTGATCAGACCCAGCCGCTATCCTTTAAGGAGCTGCTGACATTATAGTGGGAAGACATAGATAAGTAAACAGAGCACAGAAATGAGATCTACCAAGGGTTTGAATCCAGACCTGTCTCACCCTCACAGTCTCATTCTCTTGCCAACAGTCTGTCACCAGTCAGGGACTCAGGAGCCTGTCATTCTCAGTTCCCGACTTTAACCTGCCTCTGTCTCAGTTTCTCCCTCCAGAAAATGGGCATGCGTGTGCACACACATGCACACATGCACACAACCAAAAAAAGAAACACAAAAGAAAACAGAAAATGGGCATACTCCTGCTTCCCTTTTCTCCAAGGTGTTGGAGGAAATTAGTGAGTTAAGAGATGGGCTGTCATGGCTCAGTAACCTATGAACCAGGAGGTCAAGGTTTGATTCCTAGTCAGGGCATATGCCTGGGTCTCGGGCTTGATTCCCAGTGTGGAGCATGTAGGAGGCAGCCAATAGATGATTCTCTTTCATCATTGATGCTTCTATCTCTCCCTCCCTCTCTCTTCTCTGAAGTCAATAAAGATATTAGGAGAGAGAGAGAGAGAGAGAGAGAGAGAGAGAGAGAGAGAGAGAGAGAAAAATAGGTTTACCAGACAGAACAGGAAGTAGAGCAGTAGTCCACACCTTAGCTGAGCTCCCTTTATGTACCAGGCATTTGCTAGACTAGGTGTCATACATGCATCACATCCTTTTATCCTCCTCCCATGCCAAATGCGGGGAGAGATCCTTAGCTCTGTTTTGTAGGTGATGAGCAGATAGAATGACTTGTCTAAAGTCACACAGCAAGCAAACAATAGAACTGAGACTTAAAACCCTGTCATTTGGGACAAAGAGGGAGAGCTGGGATTGCCCACTTTCTTCCCCCATCCTTAACCGTGGCCAAGAAGGTGGAGATTCACCTGAGGATGAGTGGAGGCTGGCTCTGGGCTTTGTTCCTGCCCATTTGGCCAGCAATAATGAGGCACCTGTGAAGTGCCAGGCCCTTGGCAGGGGTTTGCAGACTCTGGCCTCCTGGAGTGCAAGGGACTCCTGAGGCCAGGCCCTTACCCCACACTCACCTGCCTGGGAGCAGAGTTGGGGGGAAGGGGCGGATATGGCCTGGTGCCCATCATGTTGCTCTTGGGTGGCAGCTGGCCTCGGGAACACTGGGGCTCTTATGCGGAAGGGTTACCCTGAGCTCCTGCCCAGGCCCCATTCCAGCCCAGGCTTGGTCCCTTCCTTTGACCCAATCCTGTGTTTTCTTGTCTTCTTTCTTTCATCTTTTCAAAACAATTTTTATTCTGAGAAAGTTTTAGAATATAGGAAAAGTACATAGGGAAATGTATAGTTGCTGTTCAGAACTGACAATTGTTCTTACCATTTTTTCCAAACTTTTTCTACCCTGGCTTCCCCTACAGGTTTCCTGGAGGTCTGGCCTGGCTCTTGGAAATGGAGGTGACATTGACAGCAGCTTAGTGGTGAAAGGTTGGGTGTTACAGCCAAACAGCTGTGGATTTGAGTCCTGAAAATGTTGTCACCTTTGACAAGTTGTTTAATGTTAAGACTCAGTTTTGTGTTCTGCAAAATGTAAATAGTAGCTCTTCTGTGAGGACTCAGTGTGATGATGGTATAAAGCCTAACTCGCACAGCTCATGTTCAGTAAAGAAGGCATATATATATATATATATTTTAATGGGCCTCAGGCATGAAACAGCTCTGGCCACCAAGACAGTCATCAAGGTAGGATGAACTAAGGACTGCATGTCTGCTTTGCCCCTGATTGATATAAGAGTAACACCACCAATCGGGTGTATCCTTGCCCATTGCCAGGAAGTAAGAGGGCTAATATCAATATTAGCAACTACGGGCCTACATGGGACTGACCCCAAGGTATGGGGAGCATATTCCTATGACCAAAAGAGAGGAACTGTGAGGATCACCCCTCCTCCAGCCTTCGTATTTCCTCATTTCCCACCTATTGGACACACATGTCGAATTTCTACCTTGTAGATACAATGCCAGGAACTGCAGGCTGCCTAGGGCCCTTGTGCTGTTGGAAGAACCTGGCACTGATATTGGTAGCCTGGGAAAGCTTGTGGGGAAGCCACTTAGACCAAATCACATGGAGGAGAATGGGCTAGGAAGGATCTGAGGCTCTCTCTGGGCCAGACCTATGGCTTCTCAGAGTCTCAGCAGCCTCCCAGTCTGCTTGTCCTCTTGTCCAAGACACTGTGGGTCTGTGTCCTCCTCACAACCCTGGGTCTTGGATTTCACATTTGTTTGGAGGAGAGAGGGGGCCTAAACAGCTGGGAAGTGGCAGAGGCTAGACAAGAAGGATAGAGGATTTGTGGTCTGAAGGGAATCAGGAAACAAGCCCCAGAGGGGCCCTCATCCTTCTTTACCTTGCCTGATGCCCACTTAGAGCACGTAAGATTTTGTTTGGATACAAATAACAGAAAACCTAAGTGACTAGGACTTAAACAAAACAGGGCTTTATTCATTCCTCACTTAGCTTCAAATATGGAGGGGGGTGAAGGTGTGTTTGAAGTCAAGGTTGTGGTCTCTTCAACTTTCTAGATTTTTTCCTCAAGGTTGCAAGATGGTAGCTTCAACTCCTGCCATCACACTGTGCTCAGAAAGGAGGAAGGAAGAAGCCACAAAGAGTTGTTACACTCAGTAACTTCTGATTTTTACCTTTTTGGGCACACTGTGACACATGGCCTCCCTGACCTCAAAGTAGGTTGGAAAGTATATTCATTCTGCTGGACATATTGTCTTCCCTAACAGAACAAGGGTCTGTTGAAAAAAAGTGCTGCCTGAGCATTGAGCAAGCACTTAATCTTTGCATCACCCATCTCCTTATCAGCCCTAACCATCTTCTTTAAAACACAGACTTAACCAAGTCATTCTGAAACCATTGTAATTAGCTAGTTATCTATATATATAAAAACCTAAACGACTGGTTGACCATAGCTATGATGCACACTGACCACCAGGGGGCAGATGCTCAATGTACAACCATGAAAACATGGAACAGACTGATGAATCTCAGAGAAAAAGGGGGAGAGGGGAGGTCGGGAAAAGATTAACCAAAGATCTTATATGCTTACTAGAGGCCCAGTGCACGGATTTGTGCATCGGTGGGGCCCTTCAGCCTGGCCTTCAGGGACCAGGCTGAAACCAGTAGTCCAACATCTCCCAAGGGGTCTCAAATTGTGAGATGGCACAGGTCAAACCAAGGGCCTCTAGTTAATAAGAAAGGAGACCCTAGTTAGTTTGGCTCAGTGGATAGAGTGTTGGCCTGCGGATTGAAGGGTCCCAGGTTCAATTCCAGTCAAGGGCACATGCCCAAGTTGGGCTCAATCCCCAGTAGGGGGCATGCAGAAGGCAGCCAATCAATGATTCCCTCTCATCATTGATGTTTCTATCTCTCTCTCCCTCTCCCTTCCTCTCGGAGATCAATAAAAATACATATATATATTTTTTTTCTAGTTTATTTTTTTTAATTTTTTTAATTTTTTTAAAATTTATTTTTATTGTTCAGATTATTACAGTTGTTCCTCTTTTTTCCCCCATAGCTCCCCTCCTCCCAATTCCCACCCCAACCTCTGACCTTACCCCCCCCCCATTGTCCTCATCCATAGGTGTACAATTATTGTCCAGTCTCTTCACTCATCCCCAACACCCTTAACCCCCAAAAATTGTCAGTCCACTCCCTTTCTATGCCTCTGATTCTATTCTATTCTCAAAGGATACCTTTCAGCATTTCATATAATACTGGTTGGGTGGTGATGAACTCTTTTAGCTTTTTCTTGTCTGTGAAGG
>PVJC01005533.1:0-58698 GCA_004026665.1 Murina feae | reverse complement strand
GGGAGGGGGCGGGCCCTTCCTCAGTGTTGGGGGTGGAACGGGGGAGGGGGCGGGGGCCCATGTGACCGGCTCATACCGGTTCTGGAGACAAAAGGGGCCGCAGCGGCCGCAGCGGGACAGGCCAGCGCTGGAAGCATCGCGGGCAGCAAGCGAGTGAGTGCGCGGGCCGGAGGGGCCGCTGTGCGCCCTGGGGCTGGAGACTGGGTGGGGGTCTGAGCTGCGCCCTGGGGGGCGCCTCCCGACTGTGCGCCCTGAAGGAGTCGGGCCCTCAAGCTCTCCCGCCGCCGCATGAGCAGCCGGACCCTCTGGGCCTGGAAAATGGGAAGGCTGGTGGGGGTCCCAGCGCGCGGCTCCGTGGGGAAGGGCGGGCGCGTTCCTCTGACCCGTGTCCCCCCCCCTCCCCCCAGGATGCAGCACCGAGGCTTCCTCCTCCTCGCCTTCCTCACCTTGCTGGCGCTCACCTCTGCGGAGAAAGGTGATGTAAGGCTTGGGGGCTGGAGGAGGGCTGGAGACGGGCAGGTGAGGCCGGTAGCCTCGGGGTGGCCTCCTGGAAGGGGCGCCCCAGGTCCTGAGGTCTGTTCCCCGTGCGTTTTAGACAAAGTGAAGAAGAAGGCCGTCCCGAAATGCCCAACAGAGTGGACCTGGGGGCCCTGCATCCCCACCATCAAGGACTGCGGGCCGGGTTTCCGCGAAGGTGCCTGCGGGGCCCAGACTCGGCGCGTCCGGTGCCAGATGCCGTGCAACTGGAAGAGGCAGTTTGGAGGTGAGGAGGGGCGCAGCGGGAGGGGCAGGGGAGGGGGCACAGCCTCACTGAAGCCTGGGCAGACCTTGGAGGAAGGCCACAGGCCGCCCAGCGCTGACCCTGGCGCTCTCCTGCCAGCCGACTGCAAGTACAACTTTGAGAAATGGGGCCCGTGCGATGCGAACTTGGGCACCAAAACCCGCCAAGGCACCCTGAAGAAGGCTCTGTACAATGCCAAGTGCAAGGAGATCGTCCACGTCACCAAGCCCTGTACCCCCGAGAAGGACAAAGGTCAGCTGCCGGGAGAGGGGGCAGCGTCGGCGGGACGTGGGGGGCTGCCCCCACCTGTGAGGGGAATGGCCAAACCTGAGGTCTGGGGCCCTGGTGAGTGAGGTTCCCTATCTGTAGAGACAACTTGGGGGTCATGTACTGAGGTCCGCCCCCCGGTGCCCAGGTGACAGTAGATCCTGGCCCTAGTAAGGACAGCCACGCTGCTCTGCTGGAGCATCTGGCTTGGAGTCGAAGGCACATCCGGGAAGGGCTGTGTCCCCTGTCCAGCCAGTGGAGCATCTGGTCAGCTGTGCCCTTTCTAGTATGAAGGGGCTTTGCTGCTCGTGCCTCCTCTGTCCTTATCTTATCCCTGAGCCCCAGCAGCCCAGCCAGGCCACCGGGGCAGAGGGGAGTGGGCCCTCCCCCGGATGAGAAGGCGAGGCTGCTGCCCAGGGTTGCGGGACTGGGAACTTGAAGATGATCTGATCCCCGGTGAAAGTTGAAGTTGGGAGAGTGGGAGAGGTCCAGCAGCATAATGGCTGCCCTGTCCCACCGGCTTTCAGGTCCCCTGACTGAGAACCACTAGGGGGCAGAGTTTCCTTCTCCCTGAGTAGTAAAGGGATCACCTGATTCTCCCAGCGCGGTTTTTTCTTGTTTTACAGCCTTGAAAGAGAAGGGAAAGGACTAGAGGCCAGGCCTGAATCCAAAGAGCCCCTGGCCCACGTGCTCCCTCCCAGCCGCAGTGTAACCCACCAGTGCCTTTTGTGACTCTTCAGCTTTATCAATCATGCCCTGCCCTCTCCCTGCCCTCCCCCACCCCCCCCCCAAGTGCCCACAGTGGGGAGGGACAAGGGATTCTGGCAGCTGGAGCCTCCCCCAAAGGAATTGATTCCCACGCCCCTGTTGTTCTTACCCACCGTGATGCTATTGCTAAAAAACAAATAAAACTCATTTTCTCCCAATAAAAGCTTTTTTCTCTTTTTTTAATATATAAAAGCCCCTTCCCGGGGATTTTGCTGTGGTAATTTGTTGGGAGGGGAGAGTGTGGAGGGAAAGGTGGCTTTCTTGGGGGCTCAGTGCTCCCTGGAGCTCATAGAAAAAGCAGAACAGTTTTGAAGTTTCAGGGCCCCCCACTGCCCCATGAAAGGGCACCCCCATTGAGTCCTCTGAGCCTTTCAGTCCTAGTCTGGGACCACACCACAGCTGGGGCAGGAACCCACAAGATGAAGGCTGACACTCCCAGGCAAAGGTCCTTGGGTCCAACCACTGCCAATCCGGAGGTTCAGTGGGTGGGGAGAGTAAAGATAAGGGTTGCTTGCCAGCCTTGGACCCCGCCTTCACTGGCACGGAAATCTGTGGGTAAAGTCCATCCCTTCTGCTGGTGACCCAGGCCTCCCTCCCTCTGCAGAGGCCCAGGGAACAGGCCCACCACAGCCCCACCTTCACTAGGTCACATCCCCTCCTTCACTAGGTATGACCTCCTGGGACCAGCCCTCTACTTGGGGAGGGGGAGGGCTCTTCAGGATCAGGTGGACTGTTCCTTGCTCAGGCTGGGACTCTGGGAGGCCAGGCCTCAGCTCCTGAGTGTAAATAGAAGACCTGCTGGCCCATCCAAATGGGCCAGGGCTGTGCTGCAGAAGGGGAGCACTCTGCCGGGGCTCCAGCCAGCCCACTCATCAAACCAGTACCTCACTGAGTAGCTGCCGCAAGGAGTGGGATTTGGGAGAGGGCTGAGCCTTCATGCGGGGTGCAGGGGGGCAGAAAGCACCGATTACCACAAATGGGGAACCCTACTCCTTCCCGAGTCTCCTTTCCTAAGCATTGGCCTCTGCTCCTCCCAAGGGGGTCCTGGCTTCTGCTCCCCTCCAGCTTGACGCTCTTCCAGCCTCGCAGGTGCCCACGGAGGCCAGTGCCCCCAGCTCCCTGAGGCAGGACAAGAGAGATGGGTCAGGCAATCCTGGTTCAGACCCTTCCTAGGGCTGACCCTCCTCTGAGCAAAGAGCTGGTCTCTGCAGCCAGAGCTTCTTCCTGAACCTCACAGGGTCTGGGACCTCAGTCCTCTTCAGCGACTTTGAACACAAGAGGCGCCTCCCAATCCTGCCCCCCAGCAGCTGAGCCATGTGGTCCCCCAGCACACACATGCAACCACCAGGACCTCTTAGGATGCCCCTGCCTGTCTACCTGGCAGTGCCGATGTTCCGATACTGGCACAGCAGCAGGTGCCTGAAGGTCTTTTTAAAGGTGGCATTGCAGAGGGCATAGCAGGCAGGGTTGATGGTGCTGTTGACATAGCAGAGCCAGTAGCCAATGGACCACACCGTCTCAGGGACGCAGCTATTGCAGAAGGTGTTCACCAGGACCATGACGTTGTAGGGCGTCCAGGTGAGAATGAAGGCCAGCAGGATGGCAAAGATGGTCCGTGTCACCTTGCGCTCCCGGGCTGCCATCTGCCGCTTCTTGCGCACCTGGTTGCGGGCGATGCTGGCAAATTTGCGGGCCACGTTGGTCGCTGGACGCATGCCAGCTGGCGTGGCAGGCACAATCTCGATGGCCGTCACACACTCGTTGCCTGTCTGCTTCGTCACAATCTGGATCTTGGACCATTTCGAGGCTGGGTTGAGGGCCCGGGGCTGTAGGCGAGGGGTAGGTGTGGCAGGTGTGGTGACCTCTGTGGTGGACAGCTCTGTGGGTGGCTGTTCCTTGGTATTCTGGGTGGCACTGCCCGAGCTGGAGTCGTTGGAAGTGTCCTTGTCGGCCACCGGGCGTGGCGGGGGCGGCAGGACCGGCGGAGGAGCCTCCTCCAGCTTCCCGTTGCGCAGCTCCTCTCGAGCCGCCTGTGGCGGCGCTTTCTTGACGCTCTGCTTCATCAGGGGGCTCTTGAGGAAGGCCAGCGGCTTGGCCTTCTTCTCCTTCGGGCCTTCCGGCCGGTGCTTGTGGACTCGGCTGCGACTGGCCAGGGAGATGTGGATGTACAGCACCGTCATGATGACCACGGGCAGGTAGAAGGCAGCGATGGCCGTGCCAAAGGTCACCACCGGGTTGGACAGGAACTGGATGAAGCACTGGTTGTCGGGCACTGTCCGCTTGCCCACCACAAACTGCCAGAACAAGATGGCAGGCGCCCAGAGCACAAAGGACAGGACCCAGGCGGCAGCAATCATGAGGCCGGCCATCTTGGTGGTGCGCCGGGCCGGGTAGGTGAGGGGCTTGGTGACGCAGAAGTACCGGTCAAAGCTGATGATGAGAAGGTTCATGACGGAGGCGTTGCTCACCACGTAGTCCAGGGCCAGCCACAGGTCACAGACCACGGCGCCCAGCGGCCAGTAGCCTTTGATGATGTACACGGTGTAGAGGTTCATGGAGAACGCGCCTATGATGAGGTCAGCACACGCCAGGCTGAAGAGGAAGTAGTTGTTGACCGTCTGCAGCTGCCTGTTAACCTTGATGGACAGCATCACCAGGATGTTGCCCACCACAGTCACCAGGCTCAGCGAGCCCGTCACCGTGGCGATGAATACCATCTCCACGGTCTCGTAGCGGCTATGGGTTGCTGTGACCAGGCGCACAGACTGGTTGCCTGAGCTGCCGTTGACAGGTGTGAAGTTCGCCATTTTGGTTAGCAGTGTCTGGAGGAGGAAGGAGAGAGAGAGAAGGTGAGCTGTTGAAGCGGATTAGAAAGGTAACATGGGGTAACTGGAGTCAAGAGGCCAGAGGAACCTCATCCTGCGGAACCTCCCCATTTGTGTGTCCATCATTTACTGAGTGAGCATGGGTGCGGCGGCTACAGGAGTGAGTGAGACACGCTCGGCCCCCACTCTCACGGAGCTCACAATTGGACCAGGAGAGACATACAACAGTGAGCAACAACGAAGACGTGCTAGAAAGGAAGCAAGGCAGAGCGATGGCGCGGAGAGTGGAGGGGGGACAGACAGGGCTGTCGCCTACTGGCTGATCAGTGACGGCCTCTCCAAGGAGGTGATTTAGATGATGACAAGGAGGCAGCCACGTGAGCTTCAGAAAGTGGCCTAGTCAAGGCCCTGAGGCATGTGTGAGGCAAGGACCGAGGGCCACTGCGGCTGGGACCCAAGGAAGGAGAGGAGAGTGATGAGGGTCCCAGATGTCAGCATGTGGCTCTGGTCAGACATATTCATTCAGCCCTTGGATCACTTATTTTCTTTCTTTAAAATATGTTTTTATTGATTTTATTAAGAGAGGAAGAGGGACAGAGGAGTGTAACATCCTTTGGCTGCCTCCTGCACACTGCCTTTTGGAGACTGAGCAGCAGGCTGGGCTGGGAATCAAACCAGTAACCTGCTTGGCACCCTGCTTTGGTCCCATTCTGATCTCGCTGGCCTGTGTCCTGGTCCTGAGAGGCTAGCACCCCGGTGCCCTTGGGGCTGGCTGACAGATCACTCCAGCCCACCTTGCTTGGCGCTCCAAGCTGGTTCTTCAGCCCTCCCACCCAGCTCAGAGGGTGACTGACACCTGAGCTGTTATTTCAGTCCCGCCCAGGCCTGTACGCACCGCTAGATGCTCTCAGAGCTGAAAGGGTGCTAGCCTCTCAGAACCAGAACACGGGCCAGCTTGATGCATGGGGCGACTCTCCACCAAAGGAGCCACACCAGCCAGGGCAGCCTTTTGACCATTTATTAAGCAAACTACCAGGGGACCTGCTCTCCAATCCCTTAGCAGCTAACATTTACCCTCCACTAAGTGCCAGACACTCTCAATACTTTTTATAAATATTAACTCATTTCATCCTTACAACAAACCTATGAGGTAATACTGTTATTTTTCGCTGCTTATAGTGGAGGAAACTGAGGCACAGAGGTGTCCACCTGACCAAGGTTCTACATCTTCTTGACATCATGTTGCTGTCCCAGAGCTACGAGTTCTGGCTGAGGGAGGCCCAGAGACTTACCAGTGATCCCAGCTGGGGGAAGGCCTCCCGGAGGACCAGTAGGTGGCATGGAGCCGGGAGCCTTGAGGATAAGGGGAGGGTGCTGTGCAGAGAGGCTCAGGGAGCTCGTTTCTCTCCCAGGGCCTGGGGCGAGGTGCAGGGTAGTTTGAGTCTGTCAGCAACCAGGGGCTGAGGCTCTTGAGCCGTCAGAAGCCCAAAGGGCCCTCACTGAAGAAAGACACACCTGGCTTCCCAGTGGCCAGGGTCAGCCCCAAGGCCTCCCGGAGAACCCGAAGGGTGAGTGTCCCAGAGGGAAGAGAGGAGCTGCTGCAGGGGGGCCAGTGGCCTGCCCCTCAGGGCAGCCCTGGGTCACCAGTACACCAGTTGGGGTCCTTCAGTATAAGGCCCCAGCCCTGAGCCTGTGCTCCCTCCCACCCAGGCTCCTCTTGACCTCCTCTCCCCCTCTTCCTCTCCCAAACTTGAGGGAGGCCCACGCCCTGTGCGCTGTGCCAGGGCAGCCGCCCTGCCCAGCTCCTTCACACCCGCCAACACACGCACCATCACACACACAGGCATGGGCCCATCACAGCACCACCAGTCACTGTCATATACGCAGTTCTGTGCGTCTGTGTGAGAGGGAAACCGAGGGGGAGAGGCAGCGGGTGTGGAGGGAGGAGGAAGAAGGGGGCCCAGCACTCTCACTGCTGCCCGGCTTCAAGGCCAGCAGGGGCTGTGTGGCCCACCTCACCTTCCTGCACCTCTCTCCTTTGCAAACTAGAGAGGACTCCTCGGGACAACCTCCCACTCGAGCAGCTATGGGGATCAGCAACTAAACTCTTATCTCCAGCATGAATATGCACTGGAGGCTGGAGGCAAGTCCCCGTGACCCCCAAGCCTGGCCTCCAGCTCCCCTAATCCCCCACTGCAGACACACCCAGCCTCCTGGCCTGGCAGTTTAAATCTGCCTGCCCAAATCCTTGGCCCACTGGAGGGAGAGGCTCAGAGATGGGTGGTGTCACCCCTTCAAGGTCACAGATGAATCAAGATAATGCCCCCTCCCCTGGGTCTGATGGCTCCTTTCAGCTCCGAGAGCATCTAGCTGTGCGTACCACCCTGGGCGGGACTGAAACAATAGCTCAGGCGTCACCCTCTGAGCTGGGTGGGAGGGCTGAAGCACCATCTTGGAGCGGCAAGCAAGGTGGGCTGGAGTGATCTGTCAGCCAGCCCCAAGGACACCAGGACACGGGCCAGCGAGATCAGCATGGGACCCAAGCAGGGTGCCAAGCAGGAAAAACATAATCCTCTCGTTTATTGCGTGTTAACAGTGAGTCAGGAATCTCCTCTGAGCTTTTCATATGGATGATCTGGTTTAATCCTTACAGCGGCCTGAAAAGGCAGGTAATGTCAATATCCCTCATCTTACAGATGTGTCTCCTTACAGATGATGATTATGTTAAGTTGCCTAAAGTCAACTACCAGGCAGATAAGAACCCAGGAGCCACATTCCCAACCCCAAATTCTGCCTCAGCGGTAATCGCCTGCCTCTGCTCTCTCCCCTTCATAACGACACAAATAGGAGTGGGTTGTGGAGGCTTGGGGGGGGGGTCCCCACCCATTCCCTCCGCCTCCCCCACTTAGCTCTCCCAGAGAGGTCTCTTGTCTCCATTTGAGAACATTTTGTCTCCAGGGAGGTGGCGGGCGGATTAGTCCCGCGCTGGGCCCGCGTGGGGAAGCTTCCAATGCATCAGGGCGAAACGCCTGTCTCCCTGCCCCTTGGACCGCTCCCCTCCCCAGTTGTCTTTCTGAACCCCTCAGTCTTCCGCAGACATCCTGACCGAAACTCTGTCTCGTTTCTCTAGGATCCAGGACACCTGGGGTCTGGCGAGGCGATCAGCCCCGCCCAGGGTTGTACGCACCGCTAGATGGCGATGTCGGGCCCTGGGTGTCAGCTCCGGACCTGGAGCGGGGAGCCGCTCACGGCCACCGCCCCCCAAGTCCAATAAAACCAAGAACACGGAGGAGGCCGCAGGCAGAGATGCCCTCGCCGGGCCTCGCCCGGGAGCTGCCCCCGGCTCCGCGCGGGGCGTGATGGTGGGGAAGTTAAGGGCGCCCGAACTCCACCCGGCAGTGTGGGCGGGAAGGCGAGTTCGAGTTCGGTTCCTGTGAGATTGCTGGGGAGCGCGGGCAGAAGCGAGTAGCGGTCCGCGTGTGCGTGTGTGCGCGCCGCTCGGCCACGCCCGGGTACCGTGCGCCCCGTGTGCGCGTGAGCATGCCCGCGCCGTGTGGACACGTGCATGTGCACGCCTGTGTGTCTGGGCTGCTGTGGCCTGGGGCTTGCACACGGTTCGGGTGTGCCTGTGCCTGAGCTTGTCGACACGAATACAGGCAGGGTTGGCAGTAAGTGCCCGCCACATTCCACACCCTCTGCTGCGAGAGTCAACGCAGACGGCGGCTGTCTGAGCGCGGATCCAGTCGGGCCGAGAGCCGGCGTCTGTGGGTGGGGAAGGGTTGGGGCAGGACAAGGCCAGACGACACTCTGGGTTGCAGCGGCCCCCTGACCTTGGCGCATCGTGGTAGCTGAGCGCTCGGTAGTGTCATGCCCCCAACGCTTCGGTGTGGAGTCCCAGCCTTGCACCGACTTCTGTCGAGGGGCCGCTGCTACAGTCCCCCACTCGGCCTGCGGGACACCAGGCTCGGCTCAGGGTGCCCACTGCGTGTTATCACCAAAGGGCGCCAGTGAGAGGGTGCAGGCAGCACCTCTATAACCCGGAGAGCCGGACGGGGGGCTTGGGTTAGGAAAGTGTAGGATTCTTCCCCTACACGCCTAACCCTGACCCCCGCTGGGGAAACACGGCCAGCCCTCGCGTCTGGAGTGGACACCCGGTTTCGCCAGCCAAGGGGTGGGACTGGGCGGGCCTCTGGGGCCGGGTGGGGACTTCCTAGGCCCATCCCCAGTCTCCTCCACGTTGCCCTGGCGGCTCACGGGTCCTGTCTCTCCAGTGCCCCTCCCTCCCCCACCCCGTAGCACGCAGTTCCCGGAGCCTCTGGGCGGGCGTGGGCACGGTGCTCCGCCGGGTCCTCGAGCTCCCCCACCCCCTTTCCCGGGCCAAACCGGAGCGCGTGCTCTGGACACCTTGGGGGTAGCGGAGGGTTCTTAGGCTTTCACGCTGGGGCTCCGGGAACCCTGGGGCCCTCGGATCTGTCCCTGGGGTAGGAGAGGGGACTCAGGAATTCAGGGGAGAGAGAAGGAGCGCAGGGCATTTGCTACCGACACTGTGCCTCACACTTCAACCAAGGGGCTTGGGTTTAACGCTCATCTCCGCGGCCCCGGGATTGGGCAACAGCGAGGGAGAGTGCTGGAGTGGGGGAGGGGCGCCAGCGAGGGTAGGGGTGCTTTCCGTCGGGGTTCAAGGTCGCTGATGGAGGACTCCATAGTCAAGAGTGGGCTGGCGGCGCCGGGGGTGGGGGCAGGGAGGCGGGCGGGAAAAGGGCGCTTTGGGGCTCCAGAGCCCCACGCCCCGCAGAGCCGCCCAGTGGGAGGGCTGGAGTGCAGGTCCTGCCCCCGACGGCTGCCCCTGCCTCCTTGGGGCTGGGAGCGGGCACACCCTGCCGACTTCCTAAATGTCCACCGCTTCTCAGAGGCGCACCTGCAGCCTCGGAGAGATTCCCGGCCTCCCTTCCAGCGGTGCCCTCTGCAGCCCCTGCCCCGCGCTTGCCCCAAAGATGCCTGGGGCCCCGTCCCGGTCGGACTGCCTCTGAGGAGCCTCGGAGGGTCCGGGAGCCCCGCGTCCTTCTCCCCCAGCCCGGCCCCCCCACGCCCCCGCGCTGCCGCGGAAGTCACTTACCAGACACCTCCGCCCTCTCCCTTCGCACCTGACAGACGGCGGGATGGGAGGGCGGCCCCGCGGGCCAGCGGGCGGGGCGGGCGGTCGAGCTGCGGGCCGGGGGCGGGGACGGGGTGCGAGGGGCGGCCCCTGCTCCGCCCGCAGCTCCCGGCGCTGTGGCTCCGACTCGCGCTCACGCTCGCACTTTTCCCGAGCCGCGTGATGTCACGGGGAGGCAGCCAATCCTGGTGGGGCCGCGCCGCCCGCCCGGGGCCGGCCACCCAACGGGGACGCGCGGGGGGCACCGCCGGGGCGTCGGGGACCCCAGCTACGCGCGCCCCTCATTGGAGCCGGCCGGCAGCTCCCCACTCGGGCACTGTGGGGACACCACCCACGCCGACAGCACGGCTTCGCGGGGGGCTCGGCCCTCCCCGAGGCTGGGGGGTGGGGTGTCCGCGTTGTCATGGGGATGCGGCGCCCCCTCGCGGGCTGGGGAGAGAGCTGGCAGCCCCGTCTGGCTGCGCTCCCCACCTCCGCTCTGACCAGGCCCCCGGGACGAGGAGATGGCCCCGCGCGCAGCTTGACCTCACGAGAAGGTTTAGGAGTGCGTGGGGTGGGCTCTGCTGCCGCGGTTCCGTCGGGGCAGAGCCGAGGGCCGGCGGTTTCCAGCCCCGCGGCTGCGTGCAGGCCGCCGTGCAGCCAGAGAAGAGGGGCGCCGTCGGGGCTGGGGAAGCAGCAGGGGAGAGAAGGGCGGCGACGGTCTGCCGGGGAGAGAGGAGCTCGCCCTTCGCACAAAGGCCCCGCCCGCCCCACACCCTCACCGCTCGGCCCCCGCACTTCAGGCCGGGAAGCGGTGAGCGCCCTCTCTCGAGCCCACCCAGCGGAGGCCTGAGGTCGAGTTCACCGATTCCTGGGAGGGAAAGCCAAGGTCACCTGGGCGGAGCCCGGAACGAGACCCCAGGGGGCGGCCGCCGGCCTCCCGAGGTCTCGGAACCGACCTGGAGGGCCGAGCGCCTTCAGCACCTCGGAGAGCTCCTCCCCCGGCCCAGACCTTGCGGCTCAGCTTGGCGCGCCCGGGCACCAGCGCTCCGCCTCCCAGACGGGTTCCTGCGCTGACCAGGGCGGGATTCGTCCCCCACGTCCGGCCGCGAGGCCTGTCACACCAAACTGCGCCAAACACCCGGTTAACCTTAAAACACATGGCTCCTTCTTTTAGAAAAACCATCCAAGTCCCGCCCCTCCTTCACCCTCACCTAAGAGATGCTCGGAGGGCTCTGTGTGGGATTGGCGGGGGTGGGTGGAGGCAGCTACGCAGTGGAGAAGGGCACGAGCTGCTGGAGAAGGGGCAGAACTCAGGCAACGCCAGCTGCGGGGGCTCTTGGTGTGCTCTCCACGCGCAATGCGGAGGTGGGGGTCGGCCCCCAGTGCTCCTGGGAGGAGAGGCCTGGAGTAGGCTGGCAGGGCTAGAGTGAAAGGCCATTGTGCTTCACAAGAATGATCTGCTCTCCCATGAGCCTCATCACCAAGGATGAAAGAAGTGCTATTGCTCTTGCCCCCACGTCACAGGTGAATTGGTTCATATAACAATTAAATGACAGCCCTGCAGGGTGTGTGTATGTGAACAAACAGAATTCGGGAAGCCAGACACAACAGTCAGAGGAAGACAAGCAGGACTAAGGACAGGAGGCCCAGAAACCAGACATGTCTCCAACCACTGCTTTGGGTTCTTCCAGAAGCTAAGGCAAAGCTGTTCCAGTTCCTCTGAAATCCATGAGGGGGTGGGGCCACTGGCCTCCCCACCCCAGAACCCCAAGTGGAACTGTGTAGAGCTGAGTTAGAAACCAGAGACCTGGTTTAGTCTTTGTTCTCTAGCTTTGATCCAACTGGGTCTACAACTTGGGCCCATAGGACTTCTCTGGACCTATTTTCTCATCTCCAAATGAGCTTGCCAAGCTCTCCTGTTGACCCCACAACCTTGTTATGATGGGCAAAAGGCCCCCAACAGGCTTTATCCTTGGGGAGGCTCTGTCCACCAGGCAAAGGCTTTCTAAGTGGAGGGGTTGATGTTGTGACCTCCAACAGGTAAGGCTGGGCTCATCCTTGGTCAGGGAGGGCAGAGGTGAGGCAAGACAGGGCCCAATTTGGATCACCTCAGCCACATGACTGAATATCCCTTTTACAAAATAATAGAGCAAGTCGGGGTCCCACCTGGATTAAAACCATGACTCCACTAGTCTGGGTGTAATACCAGTGCTCACCTCAGAGGGTTTTTGTGAAGAGGATTGAGGTTAGAGTCCTTGGCCAAGGTTTATACCTAACAAATTCATAGCCCCACTGTCAGCCAAGGAATTCTTCCCCATCTGACAATGCATAGTTCAACTTCCACCTCTTCATGGGAGCCTGTCCTAACCAGTGCTGAACGTGAAGGACTAGAGATTACAGAGGAAGAAGTAACTGAGAGGTTGCAAGCCCTGCATCTACTACAAGGGAGGAAAACGAAGTAGAGAAAAGGCAAGTGGTGCCTTTTGGGTCAGTGGATAGAGCCTCCGCCTGCAGACTGAAGGGTCTTGGGTTCAATTGCAGTAAATGGCATATGGTTGGGTTGTGGGCTCGAATCCTAGTAGGAGGCATGCAGGAGACAGCTTATCAATAACTCTCAGCATTAACATTTCCATCTCTCCCCTCCTTTCTGAAATCAGTAGAAATATTAAAAAATAAAAATCAACAGAAAAATATCCTCAGGCAAGGATTAAAAAGAAAAGGCAAGTGGCTTGCCCTAGGTCGCACAGCTAGTAGATGTCCTTTAGTCGAGTCCACTGTTAAATGTAATTTTTTAGAAAATTCTAGCGTTCCTAACTATACAACTCTTCACACTGTTTTGTATTACTTGCTTTCCCATTTAACCTTTTGGTTTTGTCTCTGTTGGGGTAATATGGTTCTGCATGACTTACAGTGTCTGAGACACAATTGGATACAAAAGATACTGAAGAAGTACTTGTTGCTGGCAGAAGCCAGGTGGTGGCTGTTTTTCCTGTATACCTTTGTATGATTTGGGGCAAATATCCTTCAGCCACTTTCTAACCAGCTTGGAACTTTAAAAAAAAAGTTTTTATTGATTTTGGAGAGGGGAAAGGAGAAAAAACATCAATGGACTGCCACCTATATACCCCCTACTAGAGGGTGGTTTCCTAGGACTGGAGGGGTCCAGCTTTTTGCCGGTTACATCTTCACTCCAGACCCATAGTCCTGAGTAGGAAGCAATCAAGATGAGTGACCTTTTGTCATTCCTACCTACCCACTTGTCGCTGTTAAAGTTGCCCCAATCTCTAGCAGGCTCACAGGAAGCAGAAGGTGGTGATATAGAGATGGGGTGTAAAGCAGAGGTGGCAGCACTTACCTGAGTGGCTTATGCTGAGGCATCATATAGGGCTCCCCATGGAGATTGGCAGCACCAAAACCAATGCCTGGGAGAACCTGGGCCCAGGTCATTTCAAAGACCCCCCTTTGTCCCCAACCCATCGCCACGGCCGTGCCGCCCCCCCCCCCCCCCGCCTCCATAAAAACAAAAAGAGTGGAGCCTGATGAGGGGCATGTCATCATTTTAATGATGTAGATCTTTGGTGTTTCCCTCATTAGCAGTCAGACTATCCCCTCTTCTCCCACCACAATGTTTCTATGAGTTACAAACAGAAATCACATTTTCATACTAAAAACAAAATAATCAGCGCCTTGATTTTTCCACTAGAAACTACACGTACAGTTTAAGATTCCACATGCAACACCTTAAATCACAGACCAAGACCTCACATTCTGACCTGGAGTCTCACCCCCTCCCCCAGCCTCGGGCTGGCTTGGGCCTCGGCTCAGGGAACACTGATACCCACAGGCGCTGCTCTGAGGGCCTGGGAGACAGGGAGGGAGGGGCTTGGTGGACAGGCCCCGGGGGGCTGGCCAGCCTACACCCCCCACTCCTGAGTGAGGACCTGCCCACCATCCCTTGACCCCATCCTGTGTCAGGCAAGCAGGCTCCCCCTTCACTCCATGGTCGTCCTCACGAATCCGAGCCTGGCCTGACGGACAGTGGCCTCCGCGGGGAAAGATAAAAGAGGCTGAAGCTCTGGAAGCTCCGAGACAGAGATGGTTTCTGAGTGTGGGGCTGCTCCTCTTGCTCTTCAAGTCCTAGTGGCTTGGCCCCTACAATAGGTGGACAGGGCAAAGCTGTCCCACTGGCCACTGTGCAGGATGGTTTGGCCCAGATCTGGGAGACTGCTCACCCTTCTGGGGTTCTCTGTGACTAGGAGAATGGGGGTTCATGGCAGAATACCCACTCCCTCCCTCCTCCATTCACTCAGCACAGTAGTGTTGCTCCGTGGGCGCCAGATCCTGAAACGTTCTAGTCCCAAGGCAAGCCTTGCCCATTTGACTGCCTCACGCCCACTGCTCTGATGTCCTTGAACCCCAGCCCTCTTGCTCCTGTTCCTGATGCAGCCCGCAGCTCTTCCGCGTGTCCAGTTCCTAGTCAGCTGTGAGGTCCGATTTCTGCTCAGCGGTTTGAGGGAGGCACCAGTGCACACTTGTCTCTACCTGTTCCGTGGCTCCCCACTGGGGCCTGCGGCTTCCCCCCTGCTGCTCCCGCCACTGTCAGGAAGGTGGTGGTTACTGGTCAGGTCGCAGTGTGGGGTTGGTCCCTCAGTGCTGGGAAGGGGGACAGGAGTAGGGGCAGGGGAGGAAAAGGGCAGGGATGGCTGGGGGGGCTCCTGGCCAGCGGGACTGGGCTGGTCCCAGGAGGCTGTCCGGGGGCTTAGGCCTCGCTCTGCCAGCTGCCCAGGTTCCGGGAGCAGTCCCCGAGAGGTGGAGGGCTGGGGCGAGGAGGTGCGGGCGGCCCCAGGCTCAGTCCCTGTCTGGGAGCTGCGGTGAATACGGTGGCTGACGATGATGTTGTTGCCAAAGCCGCCCATGGAGGCCATGGTGGTGCTCTGCTCCCGCTGCACCACGGCGGTCATGCCCCCCTCGGCCATCAGCCGCTGGATCCTGCTGAGGGCGTCTTCCCCACCTGCGTACTCTGAGCCCTCACCTGGAAGGTATGAAGCAGGAGAGGGAGGGAATTAATTGCTGGCCTGGTCCTCTGAGCCAGGCAGGCAACTGCTAGGAGGAACTTGGGGATTCTAGGCTAAAAACAGAAACAAGACCCACTCCCCTAGTCTCAGAATCACTCAGAGACCTGAGCATGATGACTCCCGGAATGGCCCTAGCTCACTTTCTACTTTACTGGTAGGGAAACCGAGGCCCAGCACGGCCTGCAGTGCCCAAGGCTATTCAGTCACTAAACAGGCAGAACCAGACCAGAAGGCAGGTGTTTGGCTTTAGCCCTCGTGGCACCAGTGGCAGGCTGGTCATTAACTGAATGCAGGTGCTGGGAAGGGCCCAGCCAGCTTGCTTTGCCTGCCTGCTCCCTGCCGTGGGTAACCTAACCTGGTGGCCCTGGGGCAGGGTATGCTGCCTGGTTTTCAGAAGGAGACGGCACCCCACAGATAGTAGCCCAAAGGCAAACAGCCTGCTCTGCTTCACTTCGAAGTTGTGCTGTCTTCCCTGTCTTCAGTGTTCTGTTTATGGTACTTCCTAAGAGTCCGGGAGGAAGTCTGGATTTTCAACTGTTCCCCCTTCACCCACCCGCCTCCCAAGTTATTTCCCACACACTGTTCTGGGGCTAGATGCCTGGTACTCCCTCTCTCCTTCCTTATCGCCAGGCACTTGCCCAGGCCTGGAATCTTGAGAGGCAGAAGAGGTTCTAGGCCTTCCCCCCAAAGACCTGGCCGTTCCCTTGTGTGGGATCAGGCAGGCTTCGGCTCAAGTCCAGTTCTGTGTGATCCTGGATAACCCCCTTATCTTGCACATCCCTCAGCTTCCTGACTTGCACAGTAGGATGCGCACAGCCTGCACAGTGCCGGGCGGAGCATGACAGCGTCTGTGAGTGCAGCCCCCGGTGGACGCCCACAGGTGATGAACGGGGCCTGGAGTGCAGCTCCGTCCTGAGGGACCTTTCCTTCAGCCTGTGCTCAGCTGTGACCTACACACAACTGCTGCTTTGTTTCCACTGGCTGCCTGCTGGCAGTTTGGGATTTTGCATATTTGGGGGCTTTGATAGTGGGTTTTTTCTGTTGGGGTACTTGTCAACAGCTAGTTCTGCAAGACTTTCCTTGCTTCCTCCCTGCCAGTCCCTTCTCCTTTCTCTCTGCTTGCTGGTAGAACTGATCTCCAGGCAGCGTTTAGGCCTCTCCCTCCTGTCAGTGCTTGGTACCCTGGGTAGTTCTTCCTTGGGTCTTACTGAGGCAGTGGGTGGTGGGGACTCCGCCTGGGCTTCCACTTAGGTCCAGCTTGCTTTCTTCCAGATTTCCTGGTTAACCCTGCCCCATCTACCCCCACCACGCAGGCAGCAGCCCATCCACACCCCCCTTCCCCTCCTCAGAGAGCTCAACGCCAGCTCCCAGGGCAGAAGGAATGAGAACCTGCAGGGCTCAGAGTTCTCTAGGGAACAAGCCTTCTGACAGCGGGACACTGGAAGGATCAACTTAGAGCCTTGGTGCCAGCACAATCTCTATCCTGTGAGCCGGAGGGCTGCCTGGGGAGGCCCGAGGGGACCTCTCGCTGCTCCCTGCCATCCCCACTGCTTTCCAAGAACTCTGCACTGAGGACTGGAGCTCATTGTGCAGGGCTCAGGGGGTAAGATGGGATGGGACACCATCAACTCTTTCCATGGAGCTCACTTACAGGGCTGGACAGGCCGCACTGGGCACAGGAGCTGCCACGGCCGGGCCCTGCTGTGAGCACTTGGATCTGGGCCTTCTGTCCTCTCCCACTGCACCAGTGACTCCGGTCCTGGCCACCTCTCACCCTGGCTGGTCTCCTTGCTTTTTATATCATCCCTTTCCACCCAGCCTCCATGCGGCTGCTATTACCATCCCAATTAAGCTCTGATTCACTGAGTTCTGGTTAAATCCATACTCGTCAACACCAAGCAGCTTCAAAAAACCAAGAATCCTCAGCTTGAGATTTAAGGGCCCTATGACCAGCCGCTTCCTGACCAGGACCCTTTTCCTGCGCCCTGTGACCTTACCGAAGCTGGCCCAGCATGCGTCCGCCCGCCTCCCCCGCTCCCCTGCAGGTGCTCCGCCTGCTCTCTGCTTGCCCATCACCTCATGGTTAAGGTCCGCCCTTTTTAAAGGGCCAACGCAAGTACCGCCTCTCACCCAGGCCTCTAATGGAATGGCTGCTCCTTCCTCGAGCCCTTAGGTGCCCACCCTTCTCTGTGTAAGTTATCTGTGGCATCGACCTTCTGTAAGATCCTGAAGGCCTCAGAATAAGTTTTACTCATCTTTGCGTCTAACGCTGGTCTTGAACTTGGTGTGTATTTATCAGATGAATGTGTGGGTGAATAAAAGGGCTCCAGAGCTGATTACAGATGCTTAAGTGGCTTCTGAACACAGATCACATGTTGCCCCTGCTGTGGGAGAAACACCTGTGTCTGTTTCCTTCCGGAGGGAGAGAGCACACTTCATCCCTGAATGTGATTCCCTTGGCAATACCTTTGGATTCATGGTCCCTAATATAATAACAGGCGTAAGTAAATGCTCCAGAAGGACTAGAAGGAAGAAATAAACACACACACATACCAACGGCTTCCTCAGGGCTGGGTGCTGACAGCTTTGAGCTACGAGCTGTGCTTCTCTCTTGGGGACTCTAAGCCAAGGCTACGTGCCACGGAAGGCAGCCAGCACATTCCTCCAGAGGAGAACACACACACTGGGGCCTGAGGGAAATGGCAGCCTGGCCCAGGAGCCCAGCGATGAGCTGCAAGAGTGGTGGCTACAGGGTCAACCCTGCTGTCTCCTTCCCTGGAGCAAAGCATTTCTTTCCATCTTTGAAAAATGGGAAACTGATTTCGTGTTGCTATGAGATCTTTTCCTTGGCATATTCTAAGATACATTCTGGATGCAGAGGCCAGGATGGACTGACCAACAGCTTCCCATAATGCCCTTGGGACCTCATTTAATTCTGGGGGTTCACTGACCAGAAGGGGGAAGCAAGGCTGAGTCAAGGGAGAAGCTGCCCTTCCTGCCTTCAGCAGGCCTGCTGGTATTCTGGCCCCTCCTGTCTCACATTGCTCTCCCTGCCGCCCAGGGCCCAGGTCACTGCAGCTGGTCTATCACCTTCACCACACAAGAGGCCAGACAACCTTTCCCAGCATCAGAGACTGAGCCACGGGCTCCCGAAATAAGGTGGCACAGCCAAGCTTAGGGGCAGGGCCTTGCCTCCACTCCATTCTCCCCTCTCACACACTTCCTGGATGCCTGCTGTATGCGGGCAAGGCACTGAGTCAGTGCTGGGAGCAAACAGTGAGACCAGGGAATGCTCCCTCCCTTTCTGAGTGACAGGGTAGGGAAGCTCTAAGTTGAATGAGCACTGCAAATTCCCACTGTGAAGGGCTCTTCCTGGATGTGAGCTGAATGGACTTCAACCAAATTTTTACAGAACAAGAAAATGAGCAGCCACCTCGAGCCACCCGGTGCTAGCTGATGGGAACGGGCTGAGAGGGGCACATGGGACAGTGACTGCTACGAAGCAGAGGTGGTCTCCCATACTCGTGAGCCTAGGCCCCGGCATGTGGGGCGGATGTGCAGGTGATACCCCTCCTCCCATGCCCCAGGCCCTGCCTCCTAGCTAAGCCCAGAAGAGAGGTTAGCAGATGGGGCCACCAGTTTGCCTCCATGGAGAGAGGAGGCAGACGCTGGGAGTGGGGTGCTGATGCGTAGAGAAGCTGTGACTGCCTGCTGGGTGGGAAAAGTCTACACCCAAGGAGAACCCTGGTGCCTGGCTCAGCAGTCGTGGGTGCTGGTCAATGAGAGCAGCCCCGCCAAACAGGGCTCCTGGCCCCAGGGGACAAAGCCGCCCCCCCCCCCCCCCCCGCAATGCTCTTTCTAGGTATGTCTCTTTCTGAGAGGATGAAGGGAGCTGGAGGTCCAGAACTCTGGGCAAGGTTACAGGGCCCCAGACAGACACACAAGCGGAAAGCCTACTGTGCCCAGCGGCCAGCTCCCGCTGAGGAGCAGCTCTGGCTTCTGCAGGACACACCCTCCACCACCTGCTTCCCTTTGTGGGGGCAAGACGGAGGAAATGCGGTTCCAGCCCCTTGAAACTGGGAGCACGAGCCCCTTCCTCTTGCCAGCCTCCAACCCCAGCCCAAACAAGAAGAAAGGAACTTATGACTGACGGAGAACGCATGAAATGAGCGAGGCTAATCAAGGAAAGCAGAGGAATCACTTTGTAAATTATATGAATGTCTAACCACTACACTGTACACCTACAACTCATATAATACTGAATGTCAACTGAAAAATTAAATTAAAAGACAACAACACTAAAAAGCAGAGGATTCTCTGGGAGGTGAGGATGCCTTCTCCCCAAGCTGGCAGCTCCTGGTCCCAAACCCTGTGCACTTGACCTCAACGTTGAAGGCCTCACCCCCAACCTGGTCCTGGAATCTGCCTTTTCTACTCATCCAGCCTCAGTTCTCAACACGTGCTGATCAGGCCACAAGCACGAACCTGCCCGTGGCCCTCTGTGTAGAGTGTGATGTTTTTGAACTTGCAGGTGCTGTTCCCTCTGCCAGGAATGCCTCTCCCTGCCCTCCCTTACCAGCTTTGCTCGACTAACTCCTAGTCATCCTTGAAAGCTCAGCTCAGAGCCCCTCCCACAGCAGCCTTCCTTCAGCCCCACAACTGGGTGGGCATGGCCCCTCCTTTGAGTCTCTGAGGTTCTGATCACAAGAGGTAATTATCTGCCTGCCTCTCTAGAGTTCAAGTTCACTGAGGAAAGGCTTATTTGTCTTTGTAGCCATGGTGGAAATCCATGGTGGAAATCAGTAAATGGCCATGAGATCAGATCCAAGGGGCTGCCCAGGACTGTCTTTAGCACAGGGGTGGCTGGAGGAACCTGCAACTCTCTCCTCGCTGAGGCCTGAAGCCCAGCCGGCACTGCCAGCTGCTTATGCCCACACCCTGGGGCTTTCCACCCAACAAAGAGTCACAGGCCTCGGATGTAGGTGTGGCCTGGGTCTTAACTTTAAAATTTTTCAGTTTATGGCAGCAAGAGGGACAGTGCCCTGAGGGGGGACTGAGTATAGAAAGGTTGCCTCGGGGTGACACAGGCCAATTTGTTACTCTTTGCCTAATGCACATCAGGACTTCTCCTCCCACAGGCTCAACACAGACCTGGGGAGTGTGTGTCTGCTTGTGTGGGGCTGGGGCTGGGGTAGGGGGTAAGGAAATGACTGAGTGAGAACAGGCTGTTTAACACAGCTGCTAACAGACTACAAAGTGGCTCAAGCTCTGCCGCTGGGAAGTGCTAATTGGTTCTCAGAAGTGTGAGGTCAGCACAGACTGCCAGGAAGGCTGGCTGAGCCGCACCTGAGATAGGTGACAGGAAGGGGCTGAGGGTGTGCTGGGCTGCAGCCCAAATGGCAGTCATCCACGGGTGTAAGAGGAACAGAGCTACACGGGGGCAAGCTCCCTGTGGGTGGCCCTGGAAACCGACAGCACGAGGTCTCTCGTAGCTTTTCCCATCCAGGCTACATCCTGTCCTCTCTCTAAGCACAGCCTCTGTCCTCCAAGTTTTGGAGAAGGCACTTGGAAAGCGGGAAGAGCAGCTCCGCTTGCTGGAATCAGTGACAGATGAGGGAGATGAGGTTCCTGCCTAAGGAGGTTGGTAATGCCACCGAGGGCACTCCCCAAACAGGGAAGGGTACTCATCCTGACTGGGGTGCATTCTCTCAGTACCGAGGTCCACGTGGAGGAGCCAGGAGCCTTGATGATGGTCCCGCCCATCCTCCTCCCCGCCCCAGCCGTATTTGCCCACTAGCATCACACGATGGCTCTCACCTTCCCCGGGACCCGAGGCTGCTGTCCCTGGCTCCTGAATCTCCCTCTCTGTCTGTGTTTCCGCATTCTGCAGCTGAAGGGCCAGAGTCTGGGTGCCCTGAGACGTCACTGAGGTGGTGGGGTTCCGGGGCTGCAACCCAATTGCATTCATCAGACCCATGTCTCTGTCTGTCCTCCAGGTGGCTCTGCTGGTTCTAGGGAGAGAAAGGTGGACTGAAATCAGGCAGGGCCTGGGACAGCACCCCCACAGCTCTGCTGGCTCCATGCCAAGCATTGAGCACAGGCTAAGAAGCAGCCCTGCCCATCCACAGCTACCTCCCGACCCAGGGAACTCGCCTGTGCCCCTTCTCCTTCCTATCAGTCCATGCCCAGGACAAGGAAAGGTGGCCACAGAGCCATGCAATTTTGCAAGCCAGTTGGTTCAGCCACTCCCTTAAACAAAGGGGACTTTCTGATGAGGTAGAGATGGCTAACGTAAAAGACATTTTTAGATGCAGGAAGCCCCTGACTGAGATCCATGGGACAAACAGTGAACAGCAGAAGGACCTTTCTCTCTTTAGCATTTCCTTCCTTCCGACTATATGCTGACAAGGCTCCAGTTTGCATCCGGAGTTTCCACTAGATCTCCACTGTGAGGAAAAGTACGCAGACTCTTGTGAAGCTGTTTTGAGCTCTTTCAGGGCCTTCTGAAAAGCTGCCCTATGAGAAAGGCCCTGGGCGTTTCCAGGCTCTGAGCCTTGGGGTAGCTAGCTGGCAGCAGAGGGAGCGCAGGGCTTCTGAGGGTCACTCCTGTTTCCAGCTGTTTCTGGGGATGATTCCTGCAGCTGGGCCCTCTAGGAAACAGTGCTTGCTTTTGCTTTCTCAAAATATTCCTCTTCATTAATGACTTAAATGATAAGAGGGTTTAGTACCAGGTTTCTATTCTCTAAATGGATCCTGGACTGCAGCTCTGGGCAGCTTTGTCCTTGAGGCCCTAGTCATCTGGGAGATCACTGACAGATTCTCCCTGAGGACATGAGCATGCGTCCTAGGGACAGGCTCCCTCTCAGTGCCCTGGCTTCTCCCCTCACCACAGGATGGGAGAGGACCAGAGGGTGTCCTAGCTTGTTCCACACCAAGACCCTAAGAGCAGAGGTTTTGTTCTCTATTAGACATGGACATCAATAACTTTTATTGATTTCAGAGAGGAAGGGAGAAGGAGAGAGAGACAGAAACATCAATGACGAGAACCACTGATCGGCTGCCTCTTGCACACCGCTACTGCGGATCGAGCTTGCAACCCAGGCATGTGCCCAACTGGAATCGAACCCGGGACCCTTCAATCCACTGATTAGGGCAACACCTTTTCTTGAATGAAATCGAGTGCAAAGGCTCAATGCATGAAGCAGATCAAAGAGGAGCTGCTCTGATTGAGGAGTGGTACCCAGAGAGCCCTGGGTACAGCCTGAGGGCCCCGCTCGGGAGCCCACCAGAAGCAGGAGGCAGGGGCAGACCTCAGCCAGCTGCACCCTCCTCCTGCAAACACTCACCCGGGCCTCTCACTGCTCCGGCTGCTGGAGTGGACCGTGAAGACAGTCTCGTTCAGCTGGTCCCAGTAGTACTCAATGCCCGAGTTCGAGGCCCTGAAAGTCAGTGGGGAAGGACAAAGGAGAAGGTGGAAAGCATTAGAGAGGGACTGGCCAGAACTCTTCACAATTCCCAGGCTTCGTAGACTGTGTCCTGGGAACCATCCTTCCTCACTCCTGGGCAGGGTTGAGAGGCACTCCACTGGGACGCTCAGCGTGGAGCACTTCAGGCAAATGCCTGCAGAGCTGGTGTTAGCCTCTTCTTCCCCCAGACAAAGCCTGACTGGCTCCTCCTTGGGGCTGAGAGACAGATGAATAAATGGCCACAGCAGACGCAGGCACTGGGTTCTGAGTGCTCTTCAGACACAGAGAAAGGAGCCAAGATGGCAAATGGGAGGCTGGAGAGGCCCTGGAGAGACGGGGTGCCACAATTGCCCTGCCTACAGTTCTTGCTTCGTGCTCAGAAACAGGCTCCACACACAGAGTGCAGGTGCCCCCTGCCATGGGGCGGGAGGAAGGAGCACAGGGCTCCTGGCACTCTCCACTTGCCTGGAGCTCAGAGTTCTAAGAGCTGTAAGGAGCCCCCATCTCTCTCTATTCCGGACCTACAGCCTCCTGGGCCAGGGCAGGCTGGACAAGCAATGGGGAAGGCGCTCCGCAAGCTGAAGGAGACCCTAAGCTGCTATGAACTTCCGATGGGGAAGGAAGGAGAGAAACTCAGGTGGTGATGGCTGGACTGCTGGTGGCACAGCTGCCCGAGGGAAGCGGTGGCCTCTCATCCTTCTATACAGCCTTGCACACAAGACTGCTTTGCTCTGCTTTCTTTATTTTCTTTTTGTCAATCCTCACCCAAGGATATTTTCCCCATTAATTCTTAGAGAGAGTGGAAGGGAGGGAGAGACAAAGATAAACATCAATGTAATGTTTCTACTGGTTGCCTCCCACAAGTGTACCAACCAGGGCCAGGGATCGAGCCTGCAACCAAGGTACAAGCCTTGACCAGAATCGAACCCCAGACCCTTCAGTCCATAGGCCAATGCTCTAACCACTAAGCAACCAGCTAGGGCTGCTTTGCTTTCTGATTCCTCCCTGGAAAGTATTACCTAGACCAGTCACTGTGGCTGTGAGTGAGGTGTGATGCGGATGATGGAAGCAGAGAGACAGAAGTTGGGAAGGAGGCACCTTTGATTAGAACTCTGGCATCCGTGTAGAGATCCTATGCTACACAAAACAGCCAGTTCTGATCCTAGATGGGGCAGGACATGCTCTGCTAGTGCTAGGGACTGAACTGCATCTTCAAGCTGGTCCCCCAATGTGGTTATGTCTGGAGATAGGGTCTTTGGGAGGTAATCCTAAATAATAAAAGGCTGATATGCTGCCCTAGCTGGTTTGGCTCAGTGGATAGAGTGTCAGCCTGTGGACTGAAGGGTCCCAGGTTCGATTCCAGTCAAGGGCACATGCCTGGGTTGCAGGCTCTATCCCCAGTGGGGGATGTACAGGAGGCAGCCAATCGATGATTCTCTCATCGATGTTTCCACCTCTCTTTCCTTCTCCCTTCCTCTCTGAAATCGATAAAAATACATATTTTTTAAAAGGGCTAATATACAAATTATCCCCTCAACCGATTGTTCAAAGGGGAGTCCGACCAGGGGGCGAGGCCAGCCGGCCAATTGCCTGTGGCCCCTCCCCACAACCAGCTGGGGCCCACCTGTGCACGAATTTGTGTACCAGGCCTCTAGTTAAGGTCATCAGTGTGGGACCCTAATACAACAGGACTATGGTCTTCTCACCATGTGAAGACATGACCCTCTACAACTCAGGAAGGGTCCTCCCCAGAATGGGCCACGCTGGCTTCAGCCTCCAGGCTGTGAGGAGGAACAGTCATTGACTAAGCCATCCAGCCCATGTACTCTCTATGGCAGCCTGAGCAGATGATGAAAACCTCCAATGAAAGCCAGCTTCTTAACCAATGGGCCCAGATCACCTTCCTCTAATGACAGAACTTCTTCCACGCAGAGGAAACAAATCAGTCAGCAGGTTCTGAGGAGCAGCCAGGAGGTGAGATTGTGAAGGGGAGCAGCAGGTTGTGAGGGCAGACCAGGAGGTGAGGTTGTGAAGGGGAGTAGCAGGTTCTGAGGGCAGGCCAGGAGGTGAGGTTGTGAAGGGGAGCAGCAGATTCTGAGGTCAGCCAGGAGGTTTGTGAAGGGTGATGTAGGTGCTTCCTTCCTAAACAAGAGGACTAGATGGTCCCTGATATGGGACATGACAGGACTTGGAAGAGGAGGGAATGTATGTTGGAGGCTGTGCTCCGCAGTGAAAGGACACAGGCCTGGCACTGAGCCCCCACGCCTATCTTTACAGCAGGGGTGGGGAACCTTTTTTCTGCCAAGGGCCATGTGGATATTTATAATATCATTCAAAGGCCATATAAAATTGTCAACTTAAAAATTAGCCTGCTGTATTTAATTAACTCACCTTAATGCCTTGCCAAGGCCAGACCAAATGATTTCTCAGGCTTTATACAGCTCGCGGGCCGGATGTTCCCCACCCCTGCTTTAGAGGATCATTAAGATTCTGGGGACAGGGTTCGCCTGAGGGCACACTAGTGATTTTGGAGGGAAAGAGCCCTAGCCTGCCAAAAGTGCTCTTCCTTTCCCTGCTCTATGTAATTTCCCAACAACTCCCAGAGGGCCTGGGGGCTGGGAACTTGTGATCTTCAGACCACCCCTTTAAAAAGGAGCATCTCCTCCCTCTTCCAAACACTCAGCTGCTTGGTGGGGTTGTCTGAGAACCACGGGCACGGGTGAGTGGGACAGATCTTGCAAATGGCCACAAGTCAACAGCAAAGGCCTTCAAAACCAAAGCCATCACTGCCATCTGCCAGGGAACCTCTGATTTGCAAACTTGTCAGGATTTATTAACAAGTGGCAATCCCATGTGGGTCCCTGCCAATCCTTCCTCTGTAATTCTTGCTAGCCAGGACTGGTTACTGACAACAAATTGGTCATACCAAACCATGTACCAGAACCTTCCTTTTCATCACAGGAAAGAGACCACTGAAGGCCCACTCTGAGCTGGGACTGTCAGTGTGATGCTGATGGTCAAAGGGTCCCCCTTCAACTCTTCCCACCCATCTGGTTCAGAGCTGGGGACTCTGGCCACTGAAACAGAGCAAGATGATAGACTGCATCAGATGCACTGCTGCACTCTCCCCACTCACCCCAAGCCTTTCTGTACCCCACCAACAAGTCTATTTCTAATCCTGATATGGCTCCTTTCTATGGTCGGAAAAGCTCAACTACAACAAGTTCAAGGATCTGAAAATTCCAGATACCGAGGAACAGAGCTGAAGAAACGTCTCCGGCCACAGAAACTCAGCCTTCAATGCCAATGGTCCCAACCACCTCCTTCTCCTTGGGACTTAATGAGTCACTGTTTGCTCCAAGTTCTCCCTGGAAGCTTGGCAAACACACAAAGGGATGGAGACGAATGGCGAGGCCAATCAGGGCAACCTTTTCAGATGGACTTCCCCCTAACCCCTGGCGTCTGTAAGCTGTGCTTCTGAACACAGCCAGGAGCCCGCCGGCCTCCTCAGTGGTGACAACGCTCACAGAGAACTCTGGCTCTGAACTTCCCAACGTCGAGGGAATATTCCCTTTGAGAACACTCTTCTTTCATCTATCAGTTACATGGCTGTCTCCTTGGAATAAAGGACTGTTTTGAGGAGACGGGCATTCATCCCTGCTATCTCCATGTGGGAAAGAGCTGGCACCTGGCTCTTGTGGGACAGACAGCCTGAAAGACAGTGCGGTGGCTTCCCTTTTGATTCAGAGGCGTGCCTCTCCCCTCTGTGGTCAATGATGCTTGATTGTAATCACTGTTTACAGTGGTAGCTCCCTCTCAGGGGACAGAGCTGGGACCTTGTCAGGAGCCCCACACTCAGCCAAAGGCCAGATGGCCCCACAGCCCAAGCCCACTTTTTTCTGTGAATTTCTGAGCTGACTCTGAGAAGTGGTCTTCCCCGCAACACCTCTCTCCCATTTGTAGGGATGATCTATGAAGCCGGAAGTGAGCAAGCACCCCCTCACATCAATCTGGTATTTCACACCCACTGTGGTTATGGGTGGGGGTGTTGGCTGGGCTGGCAGTCAGCCAGAGGCAGAGCAGCAGCTTGGAGGAGTGGCAGTGGGGGAGCAAAGCCAAGGAGAAAGGAGCACCTCTCTTGGCTACCAGCCATTACGGTAACTGGTAGGTGACCCTTCAAGGGGCTAAAGGGTCAGTTATTTGTCTCCTCAGCGGTCCTAAGAATTTCTTGCCCTAGAGAGATGGAGCGTTTCCTTAGGTCTTTTTCTACTGTCAGGGGGAGTTTCAGTACCACCAAGAGATGCGCAAGGAGCTTGTGACCCCTGTTCTTTGTGCTTGGAGAGAGCAATGAGGCTAAGACAATGAAAGAGAAATCAAGAGTAGACTTGAGAGCACAAAATGAGGAGCAGCTGCCTGTGCCTGGGACAAAGGCAGCAACCACCTGTTTTGGAGGGAGGGCTGTAATCTTAGCCCAGCTGGCTGGCTGGATCCTGTGCCCTCGGGAACGGGTGTGCCAGGGAGCTGCATCACACAAGGACAGGCAGCAACCTTCTAAAGAGACGACAGCCCTGAGCTCCTACTTTCTCATTTGTATTTGTTCTCCTCATTCTAGGCCAGAAACCAGCCATGGTGACAACACAGAGAGACTGCCCTCTCCGCATCACTCACCGACATGCTTATCATCAACCCCACCCAGAGCTACATGCTTTCCCTGAGGTCTTACGAGAGTTACACTATTACATGAGTGTTCTTTTAGTACATTTTTCTGTGGAAGAATGGCTTTAATCAGAATTTTATTTTATTTATTCAGTAAAAAAATATTTTTTGTTAATCCTTATCTGAGGATATTTTTTCCATTGATTTTCAGAGAGAGTCGGGGGGGGGGGGGGAGAGAGAGAGAGAGAGAGAGAGAGAGAGAGAGAGAGAGAGAGAGAGAAACAGTGATGCAAGAGAGACACATCAACTGATTGCCTCCCTGACTGGATAGGGGGTCAAACCTGCAACCCTTTGATGAACAGGCCAACTATCTAACCACACCGGCCAGGGCTCATCAGAATTTTAAAAGCATTTTTGATTGAAAAAAGGTTAAAAACCAGCTACAGGAAAAGAGCTCTGGATTGGAAAGTTAGGAAGCCCAATTCCTTCATTGATCTTTTGGGAGGCCTTGGGTGAGCCTTCACTCAACCTCACCTGAATACTGTTCTGTCTTCCTGCCTGAAGCAAACCAACCATACAGATATGAAGGGGCCTTACAACTGGAGAGGCTTTGAATGACTCAGGACAAAGTCTGTCCGTATTAATTTACTTGGTACCCTTAATGTCCAGCCCTAAGGTTTGGGGCATTTGCTAACATGACCCAAGAAATCAGGAAAAACAGCAATACTGATACGGGCCAGCTAAGATAGCTCTCTCAGTCCAACACGACTTCACTTGTGATGGGATGCTGTTTCCTGTGTCAAATGCTGGTGCCATACTGCTCATGAAAGAGGCTTCAGTTCCTGGTGGTAGGAGAGCTCCCCAAGCAGTCCATGATAGCTTTGGCCTGCTGAGGCTCTGGCTGCCAAAGACAACATATGGTGAGGAAAGATAGGCCAAAGCCAGCTTCATGCTTCCCTGAGGTGTCTATGACTCATACCAAGAACGTGGGCTGGGGTTTCAGACATCGAAGTCCTCGGGGGGCCACGACTAACTGGAGGTAGAGATTCTGCCTCTGTAAGAGCAGATCACGTCTACAAGGGGTGGGGGCCGGGAGTCTGGCTGGGAGGAAAGTTAGTGGCGGATCCACAGAGAAGACAGCAACGCTGAGGAAGATGTCTTGGAGAAACAGGGAAAGAAAGGCTTGTAACCACCATGCTCGTAAGAGTAAAATTAAGGTCCAGAATGCTGGACTGTTTTGAAAAGCATGCCTATGAATTCCGAAGAAAAGAGGAAGAAGTAAAATAATTGGACTTAAGTACTCTGGGAAAAATAAATATTTCAGGGCAGACAGATCCTGGGACTATGGGCAGCCAAGGTGAGAGCGGAAAGGAACAGACCCAGCACCTGGGCTGATGGTGGCACAGTCACGACAGGCAGGCTGGGCTCCGGAAAGGCAGAGGAGCTCGTGGAAGGGGCTCTCTGGACACAGAGCCCAAGGAGAGCATGGTCTGCAGACCAAGAAGTCTGCCAGCTCCAAGAGCGGCTTGACCAGGTCAGGTTCACACAGCAGCCTCTCTCTTTCGTTTTTCTTTAAATATATTTTTATTGATTTTAGGCAGGAAGGGAGAAGGAGAGAGAGAAACCTCAACGATGAGAGAGAATCATCAATTGGCTGCCTCTTGCACGCCCCCTACTAGAGGAGGTCTGCAACTCGGGCATTTGCCTTGACCAGGAATCGAACTGTGACCTCCTGGTTCATAGGTCAATGCTCAACCACTGAGCCACACTGGCTGGGCAGCAGCCTCTCCTTGAGAGGGGCCCTGAAAATTCCAAATGGAATGAGCTGCCCTTAAAACCAAGTTTTCTTTCTCCTGAACCAACAATCTAGCTCAACTAAGGGCTCAATCACCAGGCTATAAGAACTGACCCAACTACAGACCCTGGGAAAATCATCAAGGGCCCTGGCAAAAGACAACATGTACACTCCCAGAGACCCTAGCAGTCATTCCCATGTGCTCTGTGATCTGTAGAATACCCATGGAGACTCCATACTCAGTGAAGGGCAGCATTAGGACAGCCGGGAGCAGGAGTGGCATTTAGTAAGCTGGAACCGTGCAGTGGCCCACACCACAGTCAACTTGATCTGCTCTGAAGCACAGAGTTTCACACTCCCCACCTGGATGGGTATGGAAATGGATGGCAGACCTGGCTTAATCCCAGGGTCCTGCCTAAAAAGACATCTATCCTCCAAAAAGCCAGAGGAAGGGGAAGGAGTGTCATCAGGACTGAAGACAGAAATGCTTTGGTCGGTGTCCCCTCCTACCCCTACCCCTACTTCAAGGCCAGATAATAATCATTTTGATTTTTGTTGTTAAGCCTCACCCAAGGACATTTTCCCATTGATTTTTAGAAAGAGTGGGAGGGGAGGAGGAAGGAGGGGGTAGGACACAGAGAGAGAAACATCAATGTGAGAGAGACATATTGATTGGTTGCCTCCCACATGGGCCCCGACCGGTATCAGGTATGGAACCTGCAACCCAGGTACAAGCCCTCCATCAGGAATCAAACCTGAGACCTTTCAGTGTGTGGGATGATGCTCCAACCACTGAGCACACAGGCCAGGGCCATTTCAATTTTTAAATGGCGCTTTTCAATCTGCCTTTTCTATTATGAGCCAGAGCCTCCAGCAGAAAGGACAACAGGCAGGACACAGACAGAGCCAGGTGGTTAGAGATCAGTGGCTTGACCAATGAGGGCTTTAGCCCTAGCCTGTTTGGCTCAGTGGATAGAGCATCAACCTGTGGACTGAAGGGTCTCAGGTTTAATCTCCAGTGTGGGGGTGCAGGAGGCAGCCAATCAGTGATTCTCGTTCATCACTGATGTTTCTCTTTCTCTCTCCTTCTCCCTTCCTCTCTGAAATCAATAAAAATGTTCGAAAAATTAGGGCTTTAACAACACCTTATTCCCAACTTTATTTCTTAAGTTCATTTCTAAGGCATTTTACACATACTTAAGATTACCTATTGACTATTTCAAAAAGGTTTTAGAAGAGTATTTGGTATCTATGCTTTTGACCACAGAGAAACTTTTATTATCACTAGAGAACCAGAGAACAAGGGAAAACGAACAAAACATACTGCTTTAGATTTAGGAGACAAAATAACTATACCAGTCTTTTGAAGATTTCTGGAATGGAGAGCTAACCCTACCATCTGCTGAGTGAAAAGGACCTTTTAAGGAGTGACAATGAGAATGAGGCAGGCTCTAGCAGAATTTAGACTTCACCTCTAAAAGACCCCCCTCACCAGCTAGATCCATAGACGAATGCTGATTATTCTAGCCCCCAGCCCAGATGACCCCTCCACATCCACCCCACCAGTCCCTGAACCACTCACTCTGGTCGGCAGATCACCAGGTCTCCCTTGTTGGTGCCATAGGCTAGGCCGAGCCCAGGCTCAGGTAGCCAGCGGGCAGAGTTGATGCTGACATGTCTCCGCTGGTCAGCAGGCATGGGATAAAGGACGTTGAAAACTCTCTGGGTGGGGGAGAAAGAGGGAAGAAAAGAGAATGAGAGGAGAAACAATTTGTTATCAAGAATAACAAAACCCAGGGAGAAACAAAGTCCCTTCTATGGCCTTTGAAAGGAGATTCCCATCTCCTTTCCTCGCTGTACCTAGGCTGGGAATGGACGACTCCCACCACACATTTGAGAACTTGGGGTGGCAAAGGAGAGGAGAGGACTAGGAATAACAGGGGCAAGCTTGGGCTTTTCTGCATGGAAGTTAGTTGTGCTTTCCTTACAGCCATGAAGCACTGCTCACATCACTACTGTAAGGCAACTCCCTGGAAGGCCCCATTAAGAGTTCAGCCACCTGGAAGCACAGCCCCCAACTGACCTCTGACCAGATAAACCAGCAAGAGCCAAGCTCAACTGATGGTCCTGTCACCATGGAAATCACAGTCTCACACAGCAATGGAGGACTGGAGAGAATGGGGAGGGAGGGTAACATTGGAGAATACTCTTTTTTTTTTAAGAATGCAGTTTATTTTTTCTCTTCTTTTTAAAAAAATATATTTTTATTTCAGAGAGGAAGGGAGAGGGAGAGATAGAAACATCAATGTTGAGAGAGAATCGTTGACTGGCTGCCTCCTGCACACCCCCTACTGGGTTTCGAGCCTGCAACCCTGGCATGTGCCCTTGACTGGAATGGAATCTGGGACCCTTTAGTCCGAAGTCCGATGCTCTATCCACTAAGCCAAACTGGCTAGGGCGAGAACACTGAATTCATCTAAATAAAAGCAATGTTCAAAGGTGCAATAAGGTGGAGAAAGCAGGGCAGAGGGGAATCTTGAACTTACAGGTACATGATTTCTTTCTATCTTATGCAAATCACCATTAAATAGTTTATTTCCATTTCTCACAGAAAGAGCATCTCCTTTCAACAGCCTGCATCTTCCTAAAGCTACTGTTTTCCCAGGGCACCTCAGCTATGGCTAGGGTTTGAGCTGAAGGTTAAAGAAAGCTGCCAGTCTCTCTGTTCACTGGTCTGCACGATGTTAGTCAGATAGGGCAGGGCTGTGGAAGACGAAGGATGTCGATTTCAGAATTTGAAAGACCTGGGTTCGAGTCCTGATGTCATTGCACCACAACTTTTCCAGATCTCAGTTTAAAAAGAGCACCAACATTCAAATAATTGGAGAGATTGGGAACAAAAAAAGATGTACAGAAAATGTCTGGCATGATGCAATCTTATAAATGTTAAGTGTTATTATTATTACCAGGGACCTGCATCTGGGACTTCAAGAAAGGTTGTCAGGGCTTTGGAAAGGACATGAAGTAGAGAATCTGCAACTGGGATTTTAGTCAACATGGTGTTTCTTCCTTTAAGCCTCCTCAGGTTTTAATCAATAAATAGGAACGAACTTCATCTGCCTCTATCTGTCTATAAGGGCTGACAAAAGAGATCAGATGAAGAGTGTGAGTTAGAAAGTAATATTCAAACGTGAATTCAGGGTGATACAATAGTTACTTTTCGGATTAGCCTGATGGGAGATTTAAAAAAGGAAAAGTAAGTAAAACTTGAGTAGGGGCCCACTGCATGTACACAAATGGAGTAATGAGAAGTCCTGGATTTGGTACTGCTCGGCCATGCGCCTGGGGTATTTATTCGAAAGGCCTTCCCCAGGAGGAACTCGAGAACAGCATGTGTTCTCAGCACACGGACACACAGGGAACCCTGCTGTGAAAGATTCCCGGTGCTGTGGTACTGAGCAAACGTGCCCGGGCACACTGCCAGATGGCCCTGCAATGTCCTGAGGGTGAACCGGTCTCTGTCCGAGATGAACTGGCTCTGGTTTGAGGCACTAGACTGCCCCACTGCTGCTGCACGAAGAACCTCCTATGCTCTGCCTACCTCAACTCCAAATGTCAGAACTGGCCAGGGTTCCTTAAATTTCTGGTCTGAGGAGCCTTCTAAAGAAGAGCCCGGTGGAGTATATGAACCTCTAAACGAGTCCTCTAGAACATCGTTGCTTGGCCTTGAGATAATCTCTCCTTTGCACATGTGGCAGGAGCCCTGAAGAAATTCATGTCCTCTTCCCTCCACCAGCTTCACTGCTGACTATCCATGGAGATGGTGATACCAGTCTTTTCCCTTTGCTCCTAATCAATCCTTTTCCTTCAAATCAGGGGATGGAGCGTGGTGCCTTCATCCTTTCCCACAGAGGTTTTCGTGTTCTCAGAAGAGAAGCGATGGCTTCAGTCCCTCCTGGGGTCATCGGTTAAATATGACTTGGTATTCACACTTAAAGGAAAGCAGTTGTGATAAGACAACTGTGGCTGAAATCAGTCTGTTGATGTTTTCTTTCCACAAAGGTCAGATAGTGTGAGTGGGGGCACACCCAGAGCGGAGGAGGAATGAGCATTAATGTCAGTGCGTTAGGTGAGGGGAGCCGTGGTATACAAGGGCCTATAACAGTCTCTCTCCTAAAATCACGATTTATAGTTGCAGGGAACAGAGCAGAAGGGCCAGAGAAAGTGCTCTTGCTTTAGTCAATCAGATGCTTAAAGGTTGTGCTACGTTTTTAGATGGGTGTCTCAAATAAAAATATAAGTGTACACTTTTTAAAAAAGAAATTTATTTTATTGAGAGGAAGGGAAAGAGACAGCGAGTTAGAAACATAGATGCGAGAGAAACATCAATCAGCTGCCTCCTGCACACCTCCTTTTGGGGATGTGCCTGCAACCAAGGTATATGCCCTTGACCGGAACCGAACCTGGGACCCTTCGGTCGGCAGGCCGACGCTCCATCCACTGAGCCAAACGGGTTAGGGCCACTTTTATTTTTTTAAATATATTTTTATTGATATCAGAGAGGAAGGGAGAGGGAGAAAGAAATAGAGATACCGATGAGAATCACTGATTGGCTGCCTCCTGCACGTCCCTCACTAGCAGTTGAGTCTGCAACCCAGGCATATGCCCTGATGTGAATTTAACTGTGACCTCCTGGTTCATATGTTGATGCTCAAACCAAGGAGTCACGCTGCCAGGGCTAAGGGAATTCTTTTCCAGAAATGTTCCAGATCAGGAAAGAAGCAAACAAGCCTCTCACATGTCACAAATTTACCTTTTATAGTTATTGCTCTGAGGGATTCACAAGCAAATACTATCAACTTACTTCTAAATACGGGAACTTGCTTTGGGGACAAACCCTCAAGAGGCTAGTATGACAACTGACTCACCTTAGGTGAGACAAGATGAGAGAAATTGGAGAGAAGTAATTAACAGTTGAGGCCCAGACCCCATTGCACAGACATTCACAACCTCCATGGCTCTAGGAGTCATGGGCACCCATTTGTCCTCTGGCTATGGCAGCCCTCCCCCCTCCCCTGAGTCTCACCCCTCAGTCCTTCAACAACGTTGAAAAGTCAGCTCCCAAGTGCTCACCTCCTTCAATCCGGGTTTCAGATTAAATCCTGCTTTGTGGCAGGAAGCCAGAAATGCCACATGAAGACCAGCAGCCTCCAGGACTCCTGATAAGCACATGCTTGCTTATCACGCTCTAATGTGGGGGCAGGATGAGTGCAAGCAGTAAGGGGTGGGAGCGGGGAAGAGGGAATGAGAGTGAAGGGTAAGTAGGGATCACAGGTCCCGGGAGGTCATCTGGTGCAATACTTATTTCATACGTGCCTGACACTAAAGGACTAAAGGAATGAGATCTGGCCCATTTGAAAACCACTCGGAGACATAGTTGACACTCGTTTCTCTGGCCAGAGCTTCACAGCTCTCAAAGCACTTCACTGAGGGGAAATGCTCCTCACTAGTCAGCCCGAGGGACAGGAGAACATCTGGGCAATGAGCTTCCCAACCTTGACAGAGGATCAGACAGTGCTGGTTTATGGTTTTGACCACGAGTCTTTTTTTTATTTTTTATTTTAATACATTTTATTGATTTTTCACAGAGAGGAAGAGAGAGGGTTAATTAGAAACATCAATCAGCTGCCTCCTGCACACTCCCCACTGGGGATGTGCCCACAACTAAGGTACATGCCCTTGACCGGAATCGAACCTGGGACCCTTGAGTCCACAGGCCGACGCTCTATCCACTGAGCCAAACCGGTTAGGGCGGCCACCAGTCTTTCCAACCAGGGACTGGGTATTCTGTGAGTCGCCTTCCAGATTCAATGGGGACTGACTCTGGCTCTGGTTGTCAGCACAAATAAGAAGGAAGATCTGAGACAGTGTAAAGAACAGTTCTGGACTTCACTTACAGGCAGCCCAGATATATCAAGTAAAGGTTTCCTTAACACTGGTCAGGTGCCCTGAAGCTCCGTATGGGGATGCTAAGGATAAATCTGGCGGCCTGTCAAAAATCCTCTTTTCTCTCTGACAAAAGTGACACCCCATAAAGTTAGACTACCAACCTCCATTACACTGGAGGAGGAGTATCAGGACCTGGGGGCCTTTTGTAGGTCTGGATACAGAACTCAGATGCTGATTACTGGAGGAATCCAGGGTTCACCTGTCTCAGCTGCAGCTGTTCCCTGGTGTATGACAAACACTGACAAATCCCCCTCCCCAAACAGGCTATTCCCATTTCTAACATCTCGGAAGCACACTGGAATCAATAGGCTAGAAGGAAGCCATTTTTTCGGTATGGTTCTAGGGGTGTGGGAGAAGATAATTCTCCCACTTCTGGGGTCCAAGACAAAGTCATATACTACTGCCCCTCCATACCCTCAAACTCATAGTTCTCAGATCAAAACTAAAGTGATCTTATTTCTTGTTCAAAGATATAAGAAAAGAATGAGAGGCAGTCAGAGGAGCTCAGTGGGAAACCTTCCTCTCCATCCTTCTAAAATTTAGAGGAAAATGTATTGCTGCCCTTGCCAAGATACTTTATCTTCTACCACGTGTCAATAAAGCTCAGACCATTAGTCCAAGGAGCAAACTGTACTGCTCAGATCAGCCCAGATAAGAAGCTAAAAGAGAAGACTTTGTGGTTATGTTGTTTACATTTAGGGATCGCATCGTCTGTAAGGCTGGAATCTCGCCATGTGGCACGAGTTTGAGTGCAGTCGGCAGATCTCCCTTGTTTTAACCAAGACCACGGAGCTGGCTAGAAGGAGGGGACAATGGGAAATGGGCTGGATGGACCCTAGGAGAAGGAGTGAGCCAAGGGGGTTTAGAGAACGAGAAGGACTGTGTGGGAGAGAAATGCTTTCTGGGTAGTGATGGGAATCAAGGGAAGCTTTAAGCTTCTAGAGGGGTTACTAGAGGAGAATGAACTCTGTGAAGCGGGGAAATCAATGGAAAGCAGGTGCTAAGAGACAGGTGGCCTTTCCTTTGGAAACGCATGGCCACACATGCTGTCACAGGCTGAGAAATGGACACACCCCAGTACGGCCGGGGGACGAATGCTATGGTCACTTTTCCTTCCTTTCGAGCTCTTGATTTGCTTAGATTCATGAATTATTGGAGCTTCTCCATCCTCTAGGAAAATCTGATTGTTTTCCAGAAACTCGAATTTCTTTTCCTGGCTCCAAGCCTTCTTTATATTACACACTGGAGTTTAGAACTCCCAGAATGTTGATTTTAGAATGGTTATTTTAAAACAAGAATCAGAATACTAAGTCACCTAATTCTCTCCTTTATTCAGCTGAAGCAGGAACAAGTGGGCCTGATGACCCTTGTGCAAACTAAAGCACTCCTTGGAGTCTGTGGCCCTCTGCTGTCATTTCAAGCCAACCTCCTATGAGCTGTTGAGACCCGTAAACTTGGTCTTATTTGTTTCTCTCAAGGAGATCCCAAGGACAGTCAGAGGACAAGAATTTTCTTTTTCAATCAGCTTGATAGCTGAAAGCCACCCTTGGGCATCAGGATCAAACCACAGAGATGACTTCAACTGAGGAATCTAGTTCTGTACTAAAGAATACGGAGGCCCTGCCGCTCCCGGACTCCTAGGAATGAAAATAATTACTTCTTCCTGTTCCCACATGTCTGAGCACAGGACAAGTTCCTGAATTTCCTCGGCTTTCAAATCTCAAAGGTAAAGGCCAAATGCATAGCTGTTCTAGGATTCACCTTAGATAAGAGAGTCTTTTTATATATTTCAACATTCAATATATTTTGGAACAATTACAGGGTAAGATACATTAAAATACTTTCAGGTAGGTTCTCCTACCAATTCTTGAAAAAATAAAAAATGGTTTGCCTTTCCCTTTTGAACCAATCTACTGAGAACTCTTACGCACTTCACTCGGACTAGAACCCAAGAAACTCACTGGTATTGGGCGGAATTGTGAAAATGAGAAAGCACATCCTATCTTCAAAAGGATTTCTCATTAATACTTTTGTTCAGTCACTGTTTTCTGAGTCACATGCTAGGCACACTGATGGTGGTAGTGACTAGGAACGTATGCTCATGGATGCGCAAGAAATTCATGGCACACAGATCTCAAAGGGAACGCGTTCCTGGGACAAACGAGAGTGCCTCCTGTGTTCAGTGCACAGTGAGGGCTGGGAACACAGCAGTGAAACCAGTGAGGAAGCCAGTCCCCTAACGTGCGTGCACCTGAGGAGCCGGAGCCGGAGCCGGAGCCGGAGCCGAGCCGGAGCAGGAGCAGGAGCAGGTCCGTCCTGTTCACTGCCTTCCCAGGCCTGGCAAAGTACCTGGCATATGGCAGGATTCACTGAAACTCTGTTGAGTGAAAAGAATGCAGTACAGACTGAACTCTATTAAGAGACCACGGAGGAAAGACATTGTTGGAGTTGGAGGAATCAGTCATGGAAAAATCTGACTAAACTAATGACTTTGGTTGCAGCTCTAATGTTATTTTAAAATTTTCATCTTGCCCCCTTCCTTCTCTGACAAAATGCATCAGAGACATCCCTGACGTAACCCATACTCCCCCCTTTCTCACAATGTGCTAAAGAAAGGAACTTTTTGAGGATAGATGCTTTGTACCACATCTCAGAAGTCAACTTTAAGATAATTGCAGCGGAAGCAGCTTTTAATAAACTGACAGGCAGCTTTAAGAAAATTAATGAGGATAAAATCTTAGGAAGGAGTAAATCACTTGTGACAACAAAGCTGTCTCTTTTATCCTAATCTCCCCTTGAAGAAATAGTACCCTTCCAAGATACAAAAATAAAATTTATCTTCATTTTGGGCTTTTGCCACTCCGAGGCCAGTCAAGATTACAAGACCTGGTTCCCTTAGATTTCTTGAGAATACTTAGGATTGAATTAGAGTTCCAGGGCTCTTCTGAAAATCAAATTTTTACAATCTCGGGAAGTATAGAAGATTGGATTACATCACAGGCTAAATTCAGGGCAAAGAGGGAACCATATTAAAGAATGGAGCTAGGACAGGTTAAGAGCTGACAAATGTTAGTCACATAAATATTGGTCACTGCTGACAGCACTGGACACCCATCCAGAATCTAAGCTACCATACAGTTCTGACTAATTTGAGCATTTTGGATATCAAGCCTTTTTTTGTGGTTCATTTTGATGAACATTTAATAATAACAGTCATCACTAGGCTCTGTGAAGATACTGAGATATGGTATAAAAGAAAGAAAGCCAACTGATGTTTCTTAGCAGAGACACGGTCTCAGGTTTACTTCTTGTGGTCACACTACTAGTAAGATGCCCTTTAGTAGTATCACAGTGACATCTCCCGTCCAAGGATAACAGTGAGTTGAACACTGGAAAAAAGAACTCAAGAAATACTCCTTCAGATGGGGAAGGGCCTGGGAGAAAGATAAAGATATTGCTTCTTCTTCTTCTCCTTTTTTTTTTTTTAAAAGATATTGCTTCTTCTCACTTTTTGGCCAAAGCACCTCTATATTCTGTAACACACAGGCAAACAGGTATGAGCCTGAGTAAAGTCAAGTGTGGGCAGGTAAGAATTTTAACCATAATTGGAAAGAGGTCTCATCTCACAACATTAGTCCTTAAAGAACCATCACATTAGGATGCTAGCATGATCCTAAATGCCTGGAATCCTTATGGCAGGAGGTTCTCATAAATCTCTCAAGCTCCTGGAAATATCTGAAAGATCTGGTTAATAGAAGCCATAGAAGTAAACTAAATGAGGTTCCAGAGACAGGGTGAGCATAGAAAGGAAAAGGCCAACGCTAAATCGACAGGCAGGGTCTGACTAGAATACCCATGCAGTTTGTTCTTTGCAGTCATTTGGAGCAATTGGTAAAACAAGGATGGCTGGACCCCGCCCCCAGAGCTGCTGATTCAGCAGGTCTCAGGTGGGACAGAGACTCTGCGTTTCTAGCAAGCTCCCAGGTGATGCTGATGTGGGTCCCAGAGGAACACACATTGAGAGCTACAGCCCAGCTAGATGCTAGTAGGTTGTGGGTGTGTAAAAAATGGCAACAAAGCTGCTTTTTCTCCCTGCTGCCTAGGGCCTGTTGAGGAAGAGAGGGATGCATATCTCTCAGTAAGGTGACCAGATTTTAACATTGGTAAAGCGGGACACCATTGACGGCTTGGCCGCCGAAAACCGTATATTCCCTTCCCGTTCTCCCGCCGTTCCCTAGCTTGTCGTGCATTCTTTCCAAAAATCGGGACTTTTTTAAAACGCCGCAGGACGCGGGACAAACTGTTAAAAAGCAGGACGTCTGGTCACCTTACTCTAGAGCTAAAACTATCCAGAGAGATGGCATATGAAACAGTCCACTACTGCAGAGCAGAACTCTTAGGGTCAAGAAGTGGGGGGTAGGGGGGTGGGGGGAGGGAGTGAATAGGAAGAGAGGAGAGAAAAAATGGAGGAGACCCTGGCCGGTGGTGCTCAGTGGTTGAGTGTCGGACTCATGCACCACGAGGTCACTGGTTCCATTCCTGGTCAGGGCACATGCCCAGCTTGCGGGCTCTGTCCCTAGTGGGGGGCGAAAAAGGGAGGGGGAGGAGGAAGCCGATCAATGTTTCTGTCTCTCTCACTCTCTTCTTTCCCCTCTTTCTAAAAATCAAAAAAACACTTTTTTTTTCTTTCTTAAACAGGGGTAGAGGACGGAAGGAAGAAAGAAGGGATGAGGGAAAGGCCTTCTAACATCCACTCCAAACTAATGATTTATGTAGGTAAGTCGCTCAACACTTGAATACAAATTTACTGCACAGCCACAAAGAAAAAGCTTTAAGCCAAATTGACCTCTCAGTGTTTGAGGCTCTGTCTTCAAGAGCACAATGCTGTTTCAAGGAGAAAAAAGAGCTAAGCTACTTTCTGTCCTAGAGCTTCTACTCCCACTCAAGTCAAAGGAAGGGTCCTGTTTATCACTCTGTCCCTAAGATGACCAGAGAGAAACAGCAAGTCCGCACTGATGAGATCCAAGCAACCAGTGCCTCGGCGATCGACAGGGGTTATATAACCAGGGTGCTTTGCGGTTCATGTTAAACCACTTACATATACCCACAGCCCCCACCTGTGAGAGGAATGCTCTACACACTTGGGGAAAGAGTACATAACACCTGTTAAAACCTGTGCTGAAAGCACTAATCCTTATTCTTGTGTTTGTTTTGTTTTTTAATCCTCACCCAAGGATGTTTTTTTCCATTGATTTTAGGAAGAGTGGAAGAAAGAGGGAAAGACAGAGAGAAATATGGATGAGAGAGAAACACATTGATTGGCCTGCCTCCTGCATGCGCCCCATCCAGGGCCCCAGGGCCTGGGCCGGGGAGGAGTTTGTAACCCAGTTACGTGCCCTTGACAGGAACTGAATGTGGGACCCTTTGGTCCACAGGCAGATGCTTTATCCACTAAGCCAAACCGGCTAGGGCTATTCTTGTTTTCTAGCTCAAAAGGACCCAGCATCTCCCTCATACTCACCCCTAGGTGCTGACTCTGCCTCCATTCCAGGGTAAAATAGCACTTAATACTGATAGAAACTGGGGGAACCGTTTGGTATATGACTATTTCTGGTTTCGTCACTAATTTTTTTATTATGTTTTCACTTGGTTACAATCAAAGTTATTATAATGTGCAAGTTGCCAGTATTTCAGAAAATTAATTGCAGTTTTCTGTTACTATACTGTGCCTTGTTCCAATTAGAAAATGAAAGCAGAGAGGGAACACAAGCAGTTTATAGTGTTTTGAGAATTTAGCAAAACTTTAGCTCAGCAATTCCTAAATGCCTAACTAAAAAACAAAACAGAAATGAACTAAAAGCGCTCTCTGGCTCAATTGTAAGTCAGTCAAACATAAAGTAGGACCCTGAATCACAGAGAGCAGCCTATCTGGTCTGCAGGAGCATTGAATTGACAGAGAGGCAGGGGGTGTGGGGGGGGGGAGTATGTGCCTCGTCTTATTCTTCCTGACTTTCCAATCATACTAAAATTGGGAAGACTAACTTCAGGAAGCAGAGAAGGGAAACAGCAATAGACACAGGAGCCTAGAAACAGGATAAAAATTAAAATGACTCAACGGGGGAAGAAAAGAATCCAGCACAGAGATATTCAAGGCTGAACTCTGGAAAGCAACAACAGCTGATAAAAGATGGGCGGTGAAGCACAGACAGCCAAAAACCTACGAGTTTGGTAGGAAATGGGACATAAGTGTCACGGGGCCTGCAGCAGAATTAGCCAAAGGTGGTATCAAAGCACTGCACACAAAACTGCAAGAAGTAAACCTGAGACTGTGTCTCTGTCTTGAAGAGGCTGAGGGCAGAAACCTAAAATGAAGACAACAGTCATTAAGAACAGCAGTTCTCAAACTCAAGTGCATTAACAGGATCATCTGGAAAGCTTGTTTTACAAATGCAAATTCCTGGGTCCCTCCTGCCCCATTCTTACTGATTTTAAGTCTGAAGTGGTGCCTGTGCTTTAACAAGGACTGCACGTATTCTAACGAAGGTGGTCCAAGCAGCAAGTTTACAAGCTCTGACCCAGGGGTCTGAAGAACTCCTTAGAATAAATGTGCCAAGACTAATAGTGGCTAGCAATTCATTTTCTGAAGAGGTTTCACTTGGGATTGTGTAACAGATCATCTCTTGTGGGAGAGATGTCACTTAGTGGGGATTACAATAAGTCAGTGCTTTGGAGGACCTTCTCTCGGGAATGTCTGTGGCCCAATAAGCTCACCTCTCTGAACATATTACCACAGTGAATTCCAAGAGGCAACACCAAAGAGGAGGAAAATTCTGGGTTGAGAAGCTCTAAGACAAGCCCATTACCCACAAAAGCATTTCCTCAAGGACAGAGCTTAATATTACAGATGGAGACACCCACCTAGACTTATCTGTGCAAAAAGGGAGATGCTCTATTGTCCCATTAAACCCTTGCTCCCTGTTCTCAGACAAAACTGCATTTCTTGCCTTAAATGGTAGTACAGCACAGCTATCCAAAAAAGCTGGTGTCTTCCCTTCCACCAGTGAGTGAATCAGGGACATTTGCTGAGTGCTTTGGTGCCTTTGGCCGTTAAGGGGCAACCAAGACCTGGAAAACCAGAAACCTTTTTGTAGCACAGGGCTTTCACAGTCAGACTGGTGAACAGGTGACTAAAACCTTGTTGGGAAGCCTGGATCCCGTCTCTTGGGTGAGGAACACATCCCAAATGGGAGCTTTCTAGTTACTTCAGCTCCCTCTCCTAAGCAGCAGATGGTGCCTATTGAGAATCAAGAAAGCCTTGCTGGGAGGCCTGAAAAATAGCTCTTGTCACGAGGCACGCAGCAGCTGGCTAGTTGCCTTGAGCCCCTTAGCAGGACAGCAGTGAATTAGCGCATCTCCTCAGCAGACTTCTCCAACTGCACTCCCTGAGCTGCCAGCTCCATATGTGACAACATCTTGGCTCCCACTCTGTAGCTGTTTGCCCTTAGCCAGGAGTTGGGCAGGAGCCCTGGCTTCCGGAAGAGACTGGAGATGTCCATTAGTGTTGACGAAATCAGATCCTCTCTCTTGATGATTATAAACAATTATTCCCTAATTAGGCAGGGTTAGAAGAACAGCTGTTGGGACCAGGATTCTAGGTGGTAAAAAGCAGACACCAGGTGCTTTGACCATCCAAATGTTTAAGATAAGCAAAATAAGAACACTTAAAACTAAAATTCAATTCCATCCTCAAATATCTAGATAAGAAAATAAATTTGAAGAAGTATTCTCCTGATCACTCAATGTCAAATATTTCTGTGAATATGGAATCCAAGAATCAGAACTCTCCTGTCATTATGATGCCAAGAGTAGAGAGGACACTATTCGTGAGACTCTCTTTCATTCATTGTTTCTCCTAAATGTCAGGTTCCCTATTAGGTACGCAAATTATCTAACGATAAAACAGACAAGTTTCTGTTCTCAAGGAGTTCACAGCCCAAGAGTAGAGTAACATGGAAACAAATAATTGCAATGTGGTATGGTGAGTGTCACCATGAGTGTGTCTACTAGGTATGGTGGTGGCACAAGGAGTGATCAATTCTGTTTAGGAAGGTTCCACAGAAGGGGAAGAGAGCTTATGGGCAGTTGGATTTGAGGGAGAAGAGAGCATTCCAGGTAAAGGCACAGTAGCAAGAGCCCTATTAAATTCAGGTGCTTGGAAAGGGGCTCAACAGAGTTGAACAAAAGGTACCTATAGGATCCAGGAGGGAGAAGAGAGAGGATAGAGGCCACTGTACCATATAATGGATCTAATCTCTAGTTTTTTCTTTAAAACAAATGCTTCCCATTCCAGGCATTTGTATGCATTGCACTAAATGAGGGGTCCTGGAGGATATGCCCCTAAGGAGCTTATGCTAAACCTAACTGGGTGGATTAAACATACACACCACACAAAACAACACATAAACAAGTGCATAACAGAGCTTAAATACCATTTAGCTAGAGAACTGTTCAAATGCTTGACTCCCTTTGACAAAACCCTGGTCAAATGAGCCTCCATGGGATGTGGAAGCTCAGTCAGAAACTAGTCTGAGTCCAGAAGGCTTTTATGGCAATAAAAAGGGTCCACTTCCGACAAGAAAGGGTCCTAAATAGGACCTTCCTCTGCTACTGAAATGGCAGGGCAGTTAAGAGCATAGCAGCTGCCCAAAGTCCTCATCATGACCTCATCATGATTACTATCCACAGCAAAGAACATTTCATAGGTGTATTTTTATAGCTTTATTTCTCAAAAAAAGAAAAAGAAAAAGTACTACGTAGGCTAAATCTATCATTGAGTTCTTTATGTATCTCCACTAAAGGTCTCTTGTGGAGGTAAGGAAATATTCAGTTTGATCTTTATCCAAAAACGATTTCCGGCCTCTGGGGAACCCAGCTCATGAGCGGGGTGTGAGAGAGCTCCTGCCTTTAATACTCCACAGCTTCCACAGGTAAAGCCTGTTGGTCATACACGGGCCGACGATAGCCTTTCCTTATTGCCTGAGGAGCATATCTGGTCCTGGCTCGGAGATCGCCCCATTGTCCTTCATCCCCCTGCCAACTCTAGGAGAGCTGCCATACAGCAGAAGCTCAAGCAATGACACTTACCCGCATGGAGGTCTCGCCACCATGGGCCTGTTGCAGCCTGAAGACCTGGGCCACCATGTGCTCTGTGGAGGGGTGCAGCAGGATCCTTCGTGAGGCCAAGCCCACCATTACGTATCGGCCCATTGGGGACAGGCTCACCGAAATGGCATTGGGACCTGAGGGCCAAGAGAAGAGAGAACCATTTCCCAGAGTTCTTGCTATTACAAGGAAATAATTTTTCCTCTTTCTCTCTAGCCTCCCTCCATCTTCATTTGGTCATTGTGGGGTTAACACATAGGACTGTAGTGAGGAGTATAATGTAAAGTACTGAATACAGTGTCTGACATATAGAAAGTACTTAATAGATGCTAACCATTGTATGAAACCCATAACAGATTCACATTTTAAAAAATTGGTAACATACTCTATATACTATTTTGAAATCTACTTTTTTCACTTCACACATTATGAACATTTTCCATAATTAAATATTCTGTAAGAACATTTTAAAGGCCGAATGTTGTTCTGTCCTATCAATGCACATCACTTATTTAAGCAACTCTTCCCAATTTCACATTTTTTCTATGATAAGTCATAGTACTGTGGATATCGTTGTACATAAAGCTTTGTACAGTTTTATTATTTCCTTAGAAGTGAAATTACTGGATCAAAGAGAAAACACATTTTGGGAGCTTTTAATACACAATGCCCAACTGCCTTATAGTTTATGAGTGTGCCCACTTCCCAAGTCATGACCAAAGTTCCTCCCTTCCTCCTGGCCATCACAATAGGAGCATATCACTGATGCTACTGTGGCAGGGAGGCCTCTTATTCTGAGATTCTTTGGCAATGCTACCAGGCAGGACTCCTGCAAAGCAATCTTCCTCTCCTCTGTGCCCCAGTGAAGACCATTACTCCCACCTAAACCATGCCTCCTCTAGGAATGCTCATGCCAAGGCACCAGCATCCCTCCGTCACTAGGTTGGGCTTCCTATCCCTTACCAAATCGCTTGGTGTAGAGCATTTCACCCAAGTTGTGGGGGGCTAGGGAGTATACTGCCAGGATGCCTTCATCGGGAAAGCCCCTTTGGCTGCTAGGGATGAAAGCTGCCAGGAGTTGGCCATCTGCAGAAATGTCACAGCTGGCATCATTGTAGATCTTGCAGTTCTGTACCAGCACATTCACGGAGGCTGCATCAAAGAAAGAAAAGAGGGTAAAAACGTTTGTAGTTGATGGGATTAAAATTCTAGGCCAAGCCCTGGCCAGTGTGGCTCAGTTGGTTGAGGTCGCTGGTCAGGACACATGCCTGGGTTGTGGACTTGATCTCTGGGTTGGGGGCATGCAGGAGGCAGCCCATCCATCTTTCTTTCTCACTCAGATGTTTCTCTCTCCACTGCCCTTATTCTTTAAAATCAATAAAAACATATTTTAAAAATATTTCTGATCCAAGTAATTTGGGGGCCTTTGTAAGGGCCTGAACCCTCTCTAAAAATGCTAAAGGCTGCTTAATCAAACTCGAATGTCATTAACAAGTAACAAAAGAGACAGGAAAGAGATATCTCTACCACTTTAATATGAAACTTCAGATAGTTAACACAACCACGATCACCTGCTGAGTCTTAGTTCACACTTAGGAAATACCATTTGAGAGATTAGATAAGGAAAAAGTTATTATAAATTGTTCCTGGAGAGCCACTCAGCAGCTGTTATAGTCCAAAAGATCAAAACCAGGATGAATGAAAGGCAAACCCACTGACTTCAGGAAAAAGGTGATACAGGTAAACTTCCTTGGGGTGCAACTCCTATTCAGTGCTTTGTGACCTTGAAGAAGGAAGTCATTTCCTAAGTTTGTGTCTTACTTTATTACCTAAGAGAAGTGGAACATTTACAGACACCAATCTTCTGAACAGCCCCTTGCTAATACTAATACCCAATTCCACAGTGAGGACAAAGAGAAACAAAGCCAATATCCATGGGCAGTCCCAGTCCACACTTGGCACTGAGAATCACATGGGGGTCCACCAGGCAGCAGGCTTTAGTGTGAGTGAGTGAGTGTGAACAGGGTGTGTGTTGGAGGAATGTCTGCAGGTGGAGAGAATCTGCTCCACACGATGCAGACTATGCCTGCAGTTTTGGTCTTCATTTGAATCCTTCTCTAATTCCCCACCAGGAAGAAGTGGCTTACCCTTGAAGGGTGCCTGGAACCAGAGTGCCCACATCATGGCACAAGCAGAACAACATAACACATCCAAAGTGACCAAGCTGTTTTGGGCTTTGTCTCATTTAGGTCTACACATGCAGAGAGACTTTACTCCTCTTATTCGAAGACTGCTTGGATGTCCACTGTCAGAGCATTACAGTTAAAGAGGGCGCGGAGGGGCGGGGGGGAGCCAAGCTCAGCTGTCCTCACCAGATTCCAGGTGATCTAGTCCAGTAAGTCAAAAGACATGACCTGGGAGGTCAAGGACAAGTTTCACCACAAAAGTACCTCAAGGAAATCAAAACAGATATACTTTTCAGGGGCCTTGAAGCTTATGAAATCAGGGACTCAGATAAAGCTAAAACTCTATATTCATCCCCACTTTTCCTGTGTTACTAATGAAGCAAGAGATGACAGAGTAGTTCAAAAAAGACATCTGAACACATTGATTAGGCTATTGTGCCAACTCTCTGGGGCTGATACCAACAGCACCATTACGCATAAAACTGAGGAGGGACCACAAGGATGGCTCTGTTTGCTAACTAATAAAATAATGACATCCAAATACTCACTGCCACCATTAGGGCTCTGTACTGCTCATCTTCCAACCCACCATCTGCTCTAGCCTGCATGGCTAGATTTATCTAGTTAGCATTCAGGCGGTCTGCTCCTCATTCAGGGTCCCAAGCCTGTTGCCAATAAGATGACAATCTCCTCCTCCTTCCCTGGATTGACACATGATTCCATTTGAGGACACAGAACCATTGGAACAGTGGGAAACTTCAGAAGTGTATCTGTCTCGGTTTTCTAACCTTGATGGTGGCATAACTCTTAAAAAGATAAAAACCTGACCATTTACATTATAACCATAAAAAGCAGGACGAGAAGCAAAGTAAAGAAATCATAAATATTAAGTAGGACATGAAAATAAATAGGGAAAGAGATGGGATGCTGTGGACTTTGAGACAGCTTTGCAGTTACTATTTTATCCACATAAAAATGCATGGTGGGTATTTTATGAAAGTAGGCTTTTCTATTTGTGTGTTAACAGACAATTCAGTCAAACAGACCAGAGCCCATGATGACCCGCAAAACGCACCACCAACATAAAAGGGGCACTAAATTGCTTACTCCCACATTAATTTCTACAAGGGGTCACGAGTGGGGTGGAAAGTACAAGTAAGGTTTTCCTTCTTTTGGAAAGCTTGGTTTTAAGTTCACGAAAAACTGAACATATAGACAAAAAGCAGTTTGTCAGCCTCAAATCCAAGCCACTTTGTTTGTGTTTGTACTGTATTATGATGATTCCAAGTCAATGGCCATCTTGCAAATTTTGTCCCCTCCCCACAACTCCATCCAATTTCACAACTGCTCCCCCTAACAGCAGTGAGCTTACAGGGAGATTTGCAAATTAAAAATGAAAAGAGAATGCTGAAAACTAAAACAGAGCTTCTCCAACAGCATGCTCTGTTTCAGAAACTGGGCAGGCTTTCACGTTTACCCTAATGAAGGGATGTGGAAGGCGTACAGTGATTTGGTAGCTTCATTGCAGTGAGCACTGGGTGGTGTGTTTACAATTTCATTTTTATTTCACAGCTCTAATTAGCAACTTACATTTGCTGCTTGTTGTCTATTAATTTCCCACATGGGAATGGAAATGCTCAGTGACCATGGTGAGTGGTCAATGCTGCAGTTTACTGGTGCAGCTTCTCTGGAGGCTGACATTTTGATGAGTTAATTCATAGAAGGAGAGATTTCTCCAATCTGTTGCTAGTTTTCTTGGGCCATAGAAAGAAATGAAGTAATGACAAGAATAACTCATCTTTTTTGGACTCATTAATAACATAAGCAGGTAGAGAAAAAGGTGAAGTGAAATGTAGTCCAAGACACTGGGAACCACACACCACTGTAAATCTTTGTTCCGCTTGCTGACTTGCCTTACTACAGGGGGTCTCAAGCGCCAGCCTGCCTCAGAAGAATCTGGAAGCCTTATTAAAAACAATGTCAGGGTAAGGACTGAGAATCTGCATTTGTAACAATTTTCCAGGTGTCCCTGATGCTGCTGGTCTGGGGCTATACTTGAAAATTGCTACCTTACTAACAGTCCTTGATCCCTGAGCTGTAGCACCAGCAATCTGCCCGCACTGAAAGTAAAACACATGTGAGGAACAATGACGGGGCAGTCAGCTGTGAAGCAGAGAATGGAAATAAAGGCTAGAAAGAAAGGCTTTTTCAAATCAAAACTGCTTCAGAGCTTCAGGGGGGCAGCTCCAGGGGGAGAAAAAAATGATGCAGAAGACAGCAGGAAGCCATCATGTTCCAGACTCTGCAATGTAATCTTCTCCTAATTATAAATGATTTCCAAGTGAAAATGCCCTAACAGGGAATGGGAGGGGTTACAAGTGCTGATGGTGGAGGAGCAGATGGCTCTGCCTTCCTATCAGCTCCATAAATTATAAACAAACACCTTGTACAAAGATCGATTTGTAGCCTGTTGCTGGTTGGCCAGATGAGGCCCCAGGAGTGATTAGCAGTTATAGTGCTTTTGCAAGTGCACTAGACAAGGGGGTTTAAACCAGCAGGAAAATTTCCTTTGGGCTATCTCTGAGTCCCTCCTATCTATACATATATATATAAAAGCCTAAGTGACCGGCTGACCGGTAGCTATGATGTGCACTGACCACCGGGGGCAGACACTCAACACAGGAACAGAAAACACAGGCATGGAAACATGGAACAGACTGATGAATCTCAGAGGGAAGAGGAGAGGGAGAGTGCGTGAAGAGATTAACCAAAGATCTTATATGCATATTAGAGGCCTAGTGCATGGATTTGTGCACCGGTGTGGTCCCTTGGCTTAGCCTGTGGGAATCGGGCCAAAACAGGCTCTCCTTCATCCCCTGAGGGGTCCTGGATTGCAAGAGGGTGCAGCCAGGCTGAGGGACCCCACCAGTGTATGAATCCGTGCACCGGGCCTGTAGTTTCAGAAGACCTCCTGCACAGAGAGCGGCAAGTGACACTATAAGCATTCCCAGTTACTCCATCTCTGTGCTATGATCTGCCCCACCACTTAGGGTACCCTAATGACCAATGCTATTTACCCAGTAAGAGTTTCTCTTAAAAAGTGTAATTCACCTGGCCAAGTGGCTCCGTTGTTTGGAGCGTCAACCTGTACAGCAAAGGCTGTGGGTTGGATTTCCAGTTAGGGCATATATCTAGGTTGTGGGTTCAATGCCCTATTGGGGCGCATATAGGAGGCAACAGATTTATGTTTCTTTCTTTCCTTTCCCCTCTCTCTAAAAATCAATAGAAACATATGCTTAGATGAGGATTAAAAAAAAACACAAAAAACCACAAAGTGTAATTCACAGTGAATCTAATGAGCACCCCCCCCCCATGAAAACAGTTTGAAAATTATGCCCTTGAGGTCTTAGTCACAAACTTCTAATCTCTTTACAGATAGTATTCCAACTGAAACAGGTGGCCAGAATCTTCAGCCTAACTTGAGAAATGATTAAAACCATAACTAGACTTTATTCAGACCAACCAGAAAACCCAAGCAGTTAGAAGCAAATGATGGGAACCTCAGGTGAAAGTAACTATCATTCTAGGGGTGATACCATGAAAAGGAACTTGGCTATCGTCAGACATATGTGCCCTAAACTTCTAGAATGTAGGTTTTTTCTTAGGTCAAAACTCTAAGAAAAATAGGGCTCTTATAAAAAGCAGAATTCTAACACCACACATGATTGAAATGAGAAAGGTGAGCCAAACTAAATGAATCAACCTAGTTACACATGATGCTCTCTGGTCAGCTCGGGTATCACAAGACCCATGATCACAAGATGTAAGAAGGAACACAGGAGAACGACAGGAAGGTGTAACTGGAACGCCCTGATGCTTGCACAAAAAATGGTAAAAGCCTCCAAAAAGGCCTTGTGAGATATTAGCATCTCTAATACCTTTGTTCTTCTGAATATTTTGTTTTTCTCTCAAGGAAAATGATCCCCAACTGGGTAGAAACAACATGCTTAAGAAGGATCAGAAGCCCATTACAGATGAGGCAAGTTAAGGAACATCACTCTTCAGAGATGAAAAGCATGTTCCTCAGAGTACAGGTGCGACTTCAGAATTAAGGCCATATTCTCAAAGAATCGTGGCGCAATTTCCAAGAAGACGACATGATAAAAAGAGCTAACATTTACTGATCTCAGAGTGTTTGACATGTATTAACTAATTTAATTCTCATAACAATCCTATGAGATTTGCATTATTATCCTCATTATGTAGACAAAGAAATCAAGGCGTGGAGAGATTAAGTAACCAAAGTCACACTGCTAGAAGGTGGCTGAGCAGGGATTTGAACCTGGACAGTGTAACTCAAAAGCTCATGTGCTTACCCACCATAGGACTGTTGAAAAGGAAAATTATCAAAGAACTAATTTTCCCTATGCTTATGAAAAACAGAAAAGCAAAACAATCATCAGGTCTTTGTATTAAAAGTGTAAGTAATTCCAATAGTATTTAAATTGCTTCAGACAAAGAAAAACCTCCATATTTTAACACAAACATAACACTGATACCAAAACCCATAGATTTTAGAAACAAGAAAGGATAGTTTGCTCAGTGGTTGCAGTACTGGCCCACACACTGAAGGGTCTCCTGTTTGATTCCCAAAGGTATGTACCTTGGTTGCAGGTACAATCCCCAGCCCCTGGCCAGGGTGGGTGCAGGAGGCAAATAGTCAATGTGTCTCTCTCATGCAGATGTTTCTCTCCCTCTCCCTCCCCTCCTCCTGCCTCCCTCCCACTCTCTCTCTAAAAAATCAATGAAAGGAATATCCTCAGGGCGAGGATTAAAAAGAAAAAAAAGGAGGAGAGATTCACCTCACAAATTACAATAAAATCCTCTAATTATTAGCAAGCTACGTAAAAGAAATTTAACATTAAAGAATATATCCTGAATCAGGTGGGTTCTAGTCAAGGAATAAAAGGATGGTTTCAATAGTACATAATCTATTAGCATAATGATATTAGTAAATCAAAGGAGAGAAAAAAATATCATCTCTAAAGATACAAAAAAGGCATAATTAAATTCAATATCTGTTCTTGATTAAAAAAAAGAAAGCACAAACCTCTTGGTAAAATAGGAATAGATGACTTCCTTAAAATAATAAACTATTTCTAGTTCAACCCAAAGCCAGCAATATGCTTGCTGAGAAAAAGTTGGACGTCTTCCCGTTAAAGTCAGGAACAATGAGGATGATGCTATTACTAACATTGTTTTGATGATAGCAGCCAATGCATTTAGACAAGAGAAAGAAATCACAGGTGTAAAACTTGGAATGGAGGAGGTAAATTTTCTATTTATAGATAAACATCTAGAAAAACCCATACGATTTAGCTGATAACTAGTAAACAAATTCAGTAAGATTGTAGGATTTAAAAAATAAGCTTGTAACAATACATTTAAGAAATATATAGAATCAAGTGAAGAAAACTTTTAACATTCCTAAGAATACAAGAGAAACTGAAAATTATATTCTTACATGGGAAGATATAAAGATATTGAATCTCCTTAAGTTAATTACAAAGTTAATACAATCATAATAATTATATTAACAGGATTTTTTCAGGGGGGAAAAAACAAGGTAGTTAAAAGTCCATGCAAAAAAACAAAAATGAGCAGGCAGGGAAATTTGGATTAAAAAAATAGCAGGGGAGAGAGTCCTACCAAATTCTAAAACATAAAGCTTCAAAACTTAAAAAACACATGCTGCACTCTCATATGAGTAATCAGAAAGATCACTGGGACAAAAGAGCCTACAAATACATCTCAATACACACAGCAAATTATTAATAGGATGGAAGTAACATCCAAAATCAACGGAGGCAAATGGATTAATCTATAAATTGTCTGCAACAAATGAGTAGCCACGAGGGAAAAGTCAAATCATACCCTGCTTTCTCTGGTATTTAGATTAAATTTCCTAGTGAATTAAAGACTAAGTGGTAAAAAAACTAAAATATAAAATTACTACTGATCTTCCTAATGATGACACAAAATCTGAGAATCATAAAAGGAAAGTTGGTAATTTTGACTACATAAATTAAGTTCTATGAGGAAAAATAACTTTCAACAAAATCAAAATACAAATAGCAACTAGTAAATTCCTATTATAAGTTAATTTTCTGATCTATAAAGTATTCCTGTAAACACAATAGAAAAACAGATAAAGAAAGCACATGGACAGTCAAGAAAAGGCCAGCTGCTCAGTGTATGAAGAAGCCCACCACCTGTTTTATAACATGAGAAATACAAATTAAAATTATCTACATACTATTTTTTTACCTATCAGATTTTCAGATATCCAAAAATATGCCAACACATTCTACAAGCGAGAGTGCAGGGCAACAGGCGCTCTCACAAACTGTGGATGGCATGACCTGAGCAGAGGGCGATTTAGCAATATCTACCCAAACCACAAATATACCTGCTCTTCCTCCCTCCAATTCCATTTCTAGGAATTTATCCTATAGATACACTTGCACAAGTGCAAAATGATAAACTGCATCATCATTTGTATAGCAAAATACTGAAAACAACATAAAAGTCCCGCATCAGAAGACCTGACTTTTGGACAATGGAATACTAGGCAGTTATTCATGCACTGGGGGTGGGGGCAGGGTGCTCCTCAGCCTGGCCTGTGCCCTCTCCAAGTCCGGGAGCCCTTGGGGGAATGTCTGATTGACAGCTTAGACCTGTTCCCCACGAAGGGGGGGAGGGTTGGAGGGATGTGGGGATGGGGGCGGAGGGGAGGGGGGGAGCGGGTCTAAGCCAGACAACCTTAGCACTACAGCACAGAGGCAGGAGAGGCTTTCGCCAGTGCTGCTGTGCTCTCCAGCCATGAGGCTGGCTTCTGGCTGAGCAGCATTCCCCCTGCAGGAGCACACTGACCATCAGGGGGTAGCTCCTGTGTTGAGTGTCTGCACCCTGGTGGTCAGTGCACATCATAGCGACTGGTCCTTCGGTCGATTTACATATTAGCCTTTCATTCTATAGGATATGAAAAGCTCAAGACATAGTGTAAAGTTAAGAAAGCAACGTGCAGAAAGAAGCATGTGTAACATGCTGTCCTTCAGGTTAAACAGAAGCTAAAAAAACATACATTTGCATTTGCTTATATATACATACAATATTCTTGAAAAGACATACAAGAAACTGCAGTTGCCTATGGGTAGCTGGAAGCAGGGCTGGGAAACTTTTCACTGTATGTCCTTTTCTATTTTTAAAAAGTTTGCATGATGAATAAATTTCAAATTATAAAATTTCAGGTTACCATAAAAGAAACAAAGTAAACAAAATAAAGCAAGAAAATAGCAGTAAATAAATTATGGCAACAAGATCTGGGTCAGAGATAAACAGGCAAACTCGGTAGTTAATAAGGGAAAAGGTGATTTGCAGTCAATTCCCAGCAGAAGGAAAAGAAGATGGAACATACAGCTTATAATACTTAGAAAGAAAGAAAGGATTGCTACTGAGTTTTCACTAAGAACAAGACATAAAAAGTTAAGGATACCAAGAGTGGAAAATCAGGACATGCCACAGGAAAGAGAATATCTTGATTATGTTAAGGCATCTGACAAAGTCTTACAACATATTGTAAATGAGAAAAACATGGGCTTCAGATGTGAACACCCAGCCCAGACTACCAATTCACGAACCGAAATCGACACAGAAGTCCACAGTAACCTTACCACAAGGCTTTATATCATGTCCTAATTGATTCACCATTTTGTTAGTGATGCAGCGGAAGAGAGAAAGCATGTTCATCAAGTTATTAGACAATGTAAGATGGAGAAAGAAAAACTGACTCAAAGTTCAAACAGATGTTGAGAGGCAAGAACTAGGAATTACAACTAACACTATTAAGAGAAAATTTAATAGAAACAAATACAACCTGCTTTCATTTTCAAAAGATTCAAATTGCACAAGTAATTACAGGATGGCAGAATCCTGGTTTATTAACAATTTCCAAAGAATTTTAAGTTACTACAAATTCAGTAGTGGCTTCCAAAAAAAACTGCTGAAATCTTAGGCTAACCCAACACTGTCTAAAGCACCATAGTACTATGCACTGGACAGTTCTCACTTGGAGTTTTTCACTCTGTTCCGGCCCCCAAAACAAAAAGGGAAGATGAGCAGAAATGACAAGAATTTGGAAACCATACCAGTATAAGGAAAAGTCAGGCCTAAAGAGAAAGATTTAAAAAGAAATGGCAGTTTATCTTCAAATAGCTGAAGGACTGTCACTTAGAAGAGGCATTGTTAGACTTATTGTATGAAGATTCAGAGGTAGAACTGGGACTAATAGGAGGAAGTGACAACTTGGTACAAGAGAGAAGATATTAACAAGAATTTAGCAGTGATCAATTAGGCCATTTAATCACAGTGTGACCTATCATCAGAAGTATTCAAGTAGATGAATGGGATAAGATACTCACTGGTGATACATCCAACAGGGGTTAATTTCAACATTTTTAAAAAAAGTCATACAACTCAACACCCAAAATAACCAACAATCCAATTAAAAAATGGGCAGAGGAACTAAATTGACACTTCTCCAAAGAGGACATACAGGTGACATATGAAAAGATACTCACCATCACTAATCATCAGAAAAATGCAAACTGAAACCATAATGAGATATCACCTCACACCTGTCCTAATAGCTATCATCAATAAATCAAAAAATAACTATTGGCCAGGATGTGGAGAAAAGGGAACCCTTGTGCACTGTCAGTACAAATACAGATTGGTACTGCCACTATGGAAAACAGTATGGAGGTTCCTCAAAAAGTTAAAAACGGAACTGCCTCATGACCCTGTGATTCCATTTCTGGATATATTTATATTTATATTTATATTTATATTTATATTTATATTTATATTTATATTTATATCCTAAGAATGAACCCCCAAATATCAACCAGAAAGAATATATGCACCCCCTATGTTCAGAACTAAGATATGGAAGCAACCCAAGTGTCCATCAATAGATGAGTGGATAAAGCAGCTGAATGTGTGTGTGTGTATACAAAAAAAAAAAAAATACATACACATATATATACATAATGAAATATTACTCAGCCATAAAAAAGAATGAAATCTTACAATTTCCGACAGCACAGATAGACCTAAAGGGTATTACACAAAGTGAAATGAGTCAAAGACAAATACCATATTATTTCATTTATATGTGGAATCTAAAGAGCAAAATAAATGAATAAAATAGGAAGAAACTTATAGACACAGAGAACAGAGTGATAGCTGCCAGAGAGGAGGTGAGCTGGGTGAAAAAGGTGAAGGGATTAAAAACTACCAATTGGTAGTTACAAAGCAGTCACAGGGATGTGAAGTACAACACAGGAATACAGTCAATAATACTGTAGTAAGTTTGTATGGTGCCACGTAGGTATTTGAAAAGACGGGACTCATTTGAAAAGCATATGACTATCTAACCACTACACTACACTGTACACCTGAAACTAATGCAAAATAATACTGAATGTAAAAAAAAATTAGAAGTATTCAAGTAGAGGCTGAACTGCCACTTCTCAGGAATGTGTCAGAGAGAATCCTTCATTACACAGAAAGTGAAATGTGATGTCTGAAATGTCGTGGTTCCCTCTGCACAACAGGGACATGGGATTGCAGAATTCTGTAGAGACTGACTGGGAAACTGGACTGTCAGACAGACATATTTGCAAACATATCAATTATGACACTCCACTCCATTCCATTAAGATCTGGATTAATAAATGAGTTTAATATCACTACATCTTTCCTCAAACGTCACAAGATCAGCTCTCAGTTCCTACACTTTCTTCTCTTTCTCTCAGTCCCACCTAAACTTCTAGGTTTAGAACAATGAACTACTCGTAAGTAAGCTTCTCAGGGCACAGACATCTTCATTTCTGTATCCATTTAGCATTCTTCCTTGTTCTGTACTTAGCATTGTTCGCTGTTCTGTATATGTTTGCTGAACTGCATAACTGAGAGTTGCAGAAATGGCATATAGCAATCTGCTTCTAGCAATATAGCAATGAGATGATGGAAAGTCCAGTGCTATGTGAGTTTCTGAGGTATGGCTCAACAGTAAGAGATATCCCATCCACATCAGTATCCCAAGTTCCACTTTGGCTTACCATTACTGATTTCTGGGAGGTCAAATTTAGTGAAGTCCCACCACTGGAGCCGGTAGGTAGTATTGGCAATATTACTGGCCACAGCAGATTGTCCATCACCAATCACTGCCCCTGGTGAGAGAGAAGACAAGAGAGTCCATTGTAGTGTTTACCTACATGTTTCCATTGAGAACCTAAGTAAGTTGATACTGGGATTAGTAGGAGAGACAGAAGAGGAAGAACCATAATAGGCCTAAAGAAGGCTGGCAAGTCCCATCTGTCAAGCCCCTGACTCAAAGAGAAACCAGACATGTTTCTCAAAACCATTCTAGTGGACATATAATTCCATTCATCAGCCCTCTCCCGTTATTTAATATGGCTTTTTAAATTGATTTTTTAGATAAAGAGGAAAGGAGAGAAAGAGAGAGAGAGAGGGAGGGAGGGAGGGAGGGAGGGAAGAAAGAAAGAAGGGAAGGAAGAAGGCAGGGATGGAGGGAGGGAGACCCTGATGTGAAAGCAAACACTGATCGGTTGCCTCCCACAATCACCCAACTGGGGATCAAACCTAGGCATGTACCCTGACCAGGAATTGAACTAGCAACTTTTTGGTGCAAAGGAGGACACTCAACCAAATAAGCCATACCAGACAGGGCAGCTCCCTCCCTGGATATTTACTTAGTGCCAACAATGTTGCCGATACTGTATATATCCTGTTTGGTAAGCTCACAATCTAAAGACACATGAATTTTCATAAAAATGTGAAACAAGCTCTAGCTTGGCTCAGTGGATAGAGTGTCGGCCTGTGGACTGAAGGGTCCCAGGTTAGATTCTGTTTAAGGGCACACATACTTTGGTCCTTGGCTGGGGCCCTGATTGGGCTCATGTAGGAGGCAACCAATCGATGTACTTCTCTCACATCGATATTTTTCTCTGTCTTCCCCTGTCTTTCACTCTCTCTAAAAATCATTGGAAAAATATCCTTGGATAAGGATTTAAAAAAAAATAATAAAGTGAAACAAATAGTAAAAGCATGAGAGGACACCATTAACAGAGAAAAGCATTTGGTCCCTGGATATTTTGTAATAAGCAGCGCCCTTTAGGAGAAAGCTTATCCTCCTTAGTATATGACCTTCTTCCTAATCAAACATCTTAAAAGAAGGCTTCCTCCAGGTAACAGGCAGCCACTATACAGCTAACTGGATAGAGACGATAAAAAACAAATGAGGTAATATTTGTTAATTTCTTCTGGACCCCTGGCATGTAACACAGCACAAATTTATAAGCCTCGTTTTTCAGCATCAAAATATTTTTATTAAGACAACATTTTATAACCCACACTTCCACCCCACTCATGAGAACTTATCTGAATCCAGATACACTTGTAACATCTCACAGTTTAATTTTCCCTGAGATACACGCTTCTGTGTGACATTTTTTCCTTGGTAGCCAATTAAATAAAAAATGGATTTTTAACAGGGTGACACTTTAATTTGCAGTTATATTTCATTTACATGAACATGTCATTTCCTCCTCCTCCTTCCAAGGTGCATTTCGTACACAACCACCCTTCGCATCAGACAGAGCCGAGCGCTCCTGGGAGAACATTCTTGCACGCTAGGTAACCTAAACAGCAGTCTCTGCTGCAAATCAACTCCTGCTTTGAGAAACTGAGCTTCTTAGAGCTTACTTAGTCTCTACAATTTTATACCCATTTCTGCATATCACTGGAAAAGGGTGTTGTCATCTTTTTATCTTTTATTTTTTAACTTTTAGAGACTGCCTCCATTGCTCTGCTACTCCTGGTGCTTTCCAACTATTTATGCTCAAATGGGCAAAAGATTATTCAGAGAGAAAACAAGCCCTACAATATGAGAAAAGTATTCTTCCCACTCTTCTCTAGTTGCAAGCACCGGCCTGAGAAGACTTTTCAACGTTAGTTTACTGAGAGCGCCTTTGTCCCAGTTTTAACTGCAGAGAAAGTACACATACTGTAACAGCTCATTTTCAAGATGATGGTATGTCCAGATGATGTATTCTCAACATGGGCAATGCTGCCCTCATGGGGGTGAAAACTAGCTCATAGAGGTGGGGCGGGGGGAATCTTGGTACAATAGCTCGTTCCCCTCCTATGTACTGCAGTAGATAAACAGATACACAGCACATCCATGATATTAAAATTTCACGACAGTAGAGATGATTAGGGGGGGAAAAATGTCTAAAAGGGCTCCTCAGAAGGGTAATAATGAGGTTGACAAATACCGTTTTAGAGAAAACAATACCCCCTAAACAACATATTCTTTAAAATATTACAGATTCAAAGACAGAGACTCAAATGGTCATGATCTCCCTAAGGTCCGAGGAAGACAGCATTTGGGGGATGCTGCCAATGAGTCCACTGACCTCACACC